>VDFB02100579.1:0-15266 GCA_007258455.2 Sequoia sempervirens | reverse complement strand
CCAATATCCACAAGTCATACTGAAATCAACATTCTCATCGCTGAGACAATCACCATTCAATGAGACATTACACCGAGCTCATAAGTCATTCTGAAGTGTTCCTTAGTCACCAAGACTTTAGTCATTCGCTGAGAGATCATATCAAGCCCTTTATGTTATACCAATATCATTGTTGGCCAGACTTAGACAAAGATCATACCAAAACTTCTGATGTCCATCATATTCCTATCGGCAAGACAAATACCCTTCACCAAGACATCACCTCACAAGTTCCAAGTCACCCCGAGTCAATCTTGTCGGCCAGACTTACCGCTTTCGCCAAGACTTCATACCGAAGCCTTTAAGTCACATTGATGTGTTCCACTATCGGTGAGAGAATCAACCTTCGGAAAGACATCTTACCGAGGCTTTCATGTTATCCCAAACTCACTATTCGCTAAGAGTCACACCGAACTGATGACCCCACTTGCTGTCGGCGAGACATCATCCTGTCGCCAAGACTTCATGCCAAAGTCTTTGAGTTACCGCAAAGGCCTTTGTTGACGAGACCTTCATTAATCACTAGGACATCATACCAAAACAAAAGTGTTACTCTGAATGTCTGTGGGTGAGACATATAACTATCGGTAAGACTTCTTACCGATCATCCAAGGGTTTCCCCGAAAGCTCCAACATTGTCATCGAGACATGTTACTTTTGGTAAGACTTCTCACCAAGCTGCCATAGGTTACCCTAATGACTTCAATGAGTATCCCTATTGGCAAGACCTTCCAAAGTCACTAGGGCTTCTTCCTGAGTGTTGAGGTCACTCTGAAGCCCCCGGTCACTATGAGTCTCCCCAATGCTCGATTGAATGGCCTGTCAGCTAGAGATCTCCACACGGTGAGAGATTACAACGAATTCTTTATGTCACAGCGATAGACTCCACAGTGAATGGGTTCGGCAAGACTTCTTCAAGGTCAAAGTGACCAAAATATTGCACAAGGTTCCCAAACTGCCAGTCGGCCAGACCAAAGAAATGTCACACCAACTTTTCTCTTCCAGAGGTTCTAGCCTGTGAGATTGAGGCAACAATTCCAACAATCTCCCACTTGACGAAGATCACATAGGCACCTCCAATGCAACCAGGAACTAATACCACACTAGCTCCATCAGTTCAAACCCTGCAATACTCAAGACACCCAATCAACATGATTCCACAGATAACAGTCAATTAGACAATCTACAACAAAGACCAGACATCCAACTGCAACTCACTGTCCAACAAAACAATCAATCCCAGCCTTCTAGGAAACCACATAGATCTCAACATGCTCTCATGCTCCATCAAGAATTATGCTCCAACATCCAAGATGTTCACCATTTAGGAAACAATCCTATCATCTTCCAACATGCCACCTATGGAAGAAGGATACAAAGCCAAGGTGTATAAGCACCATTCCAATGAACACAAGCAAAAGTTCCCTTTGATATCACCAACAAGATACTGCTACCACTTCACTGTTCTCAAACGCTATACAGAAACAATATCAACCTCAAAGCTTCAAACATAACACAATAGTGAAGTCATTCTCCAGAAACAAGATACAAAACATCAGTTAGAACAACAATTAGAATGATTGCTCCCACCCAACTGATAAACCCACGCGACTGAAAATAGCACCCACAACTCGTGCTATACCATCTAATCTTACATACCTCAAAGGTATAAGCATTAGTAAACTTCTGCCAATCCATTAACAACAAATACAAGTTCCAATGTCAACCAGTTGAAGAATACAAGACACATACAGGAAATCCCACTACCTGAGAAATCTAGATCTGAAAGATCAGAAGGCATCGCAAGCCTACCAATACCAGCACATAGAAAATGTAACCCTGTAGTACCAAGGAAATATCCACAATAACATGAACAACCTGCAACAAACTTCTACAAGAAGCATTTCTCTCATCACAAACCTTCACGGCCACAGAGAGAAACTCTACCCATCATCTTCCTGTAGAACATCCTCCTACATACACTTCTAACAGCTAGCTATGTCAAGAATGATCTTCTTCACATCCCAAAAGAAAGCCTTAACAACATCCATCCGTTCAATCACCAAGATCAAACCAACTTCTAATATTATGTAATAAATATGGATGTAAGCTTCTTAAAGAAGATCAAGCTAAATCATTTCCCATTTCAGGAAAATAGCCCATACATCATCTCCTACCAGTTCTCATCAGCAAATGACATAACAAAAAGGCTCAAGGAGATACAACAAACTGTACAACTTCCACTATGAATCCTCCAGAACAAAATGTTAAACAATAATTCAGGATCCATCTCATGAAAGTGAACTTAATAAAATACATCTGAAAGATATAATGAGCCAAATACCTCTCAGATAAACTGTCGAGTAGACCAAGACTAATCCAATAGCAATCTCCTCATAGGTCTCTTATTGAACTCACATTCAACCAACGTGTAGGCTTCTCAGAATTTCTACTAATAAACCTTAACAAGAGTAACAAGCAGCAACACATCTCTCATAAGAGAAGAAAAGCCTCACCTTATTCTTCATGTATCCATGAGTACTAGCAACCGATCATCTCATGCTAAACTCCATCTGCATTACTACACTATCATGAACTATCAAGAAAATAATCAAAGCACCCAATACACAAAGAAATTACTAGACCATTGTCAAAGCTCCAATCATCTGAATCAGGAACTTATCATGACACCATGACCTACACATCCCCATAGGAGATACCATGCTTCAAGTGACCTCACCATTGTCTCAAGTACAATGCACAATGCCAAAACTCCAGTGCATAAGCAAGAGTATACCATGACATAAAGCAAATATACTTAAAACCAACATCACCTGTCAAGCACCACCAACACCTTAGCCAAAGACTCCAAGCGTCCTCCATGGTTCCAAGATGTTGCATATCTTCAAATAATGTCCATATAAAAGTGAAAGAACCCTTCTGCAACACTAAAGAATACCATTCACCACCAAGTGATGAATACACATCACTGCTAGAGCTCCCATTGAAAAGTGACACCCGAGCTCTCCAAGAATCATGACCAACTACTTCAGGTTCCCATAACTGACTATTCAGGTACTCAATAATATCCATCCTCTCATCTAAAAAATAGTCACACCAATGCACAAGTGACCACAGACAAGGCTAGCTAACAAATTTGCACCATCAATGAATCAACCTCGTGGATAAAGATAGTCCACATACAAGTTATCTCACTACAGCCAATGGGTAGCTAATCCACCAACCGTATAACTCGTAGATCACAACCATCGAACATGCAAACCCATTATCACATTGAAAACTACAACACTGAGATATCAAAGAGAATAACCACGTAGACAACATGACTCAAACACCAGATCACACACTCTGATTTTCCAATCATGTCCACAATGAGCACCATAATCAACGAACCCACAAGCAATACCACAAGAATGCTGAGTGACAAAACACTTACCAACACTCCCATGTAGAGAAAGAGTCATACCTCCTCAAAACCATGCACCAAGCATGCATGCAAACCTGCAACTATCTCATCCAGCAACACCCCAAAAGACCAGTGTCTAGACAATAGCTTAACAACAACTCCACATGATCACAAGTTTCCATTTTAACCATAAACCTAAAAAGTCCACAGCCAAGGGTACAACTATCCTAGAAAGAAATACAAATTCAAAAACAATAAATCCAAGTCCCCTTTCTCGCACAAAATCTAAAACCACCACCTGTACATGCATCCTAGAAAGAGAGAAAGGATATTTCTGCTTCTGTAAATCATCTAATGAATAACTCCATAGCCTTCAAGAATTCGAGGTTAATAGAAAATAGTGCTTTCCCAAATAATTCAAGAACCACCACCTAGCATAAGCACTCTTCCATGACTAAGAAACAATCTAGGCTTCTCCATATCACCCACGAGCCTATCACACAGACACCAATATGAAAGTGTTACTGCTACACAACCACATAGCAAAGAAAACCACCTCATAATCCAAGGTTAAATCTCTACTAGCCAGGAGACAAAGATCACAACATGATCAACTCCCTTTTCCATCTTGACCATCCTCCAAGCTGCATGTTGTCTCTAAAAATACCACAAGGCTTCCACTCATCAAAGCATCAATACATCAGTCCATTCCTCCAAATTTCCTCCAACCTCTCGAGCTAAGAAATCTTCACAGGAGAAATCTCCAGAACCAACAACCCAAAAGAAGGCTCTGATACCACTTGTAAGGAAATTTGGGAGCATATCTAGTGAAAACTCCATATAGTAGTGCCTTCGGTAACTTTCATTTTGGACAGGCTGCCCCAAAATATCACCCAACAACCATGTCCAAATCCTCGCATCAGACATACTATTTCCACATTGATCTTTCTAAGAGAAACACAAGCAAATTCAACAACAAGCATTAATAGATTCTACTACACAAACCAATCGTGCATGAAAGATGAAACCGTAGAACCAAAACATAAAGATTTCACGGGGAAAATCCTTTCAGATAAAAAACCACACACTCCAAAGATCGAGCCATTGTATTATTCAGCAACAAGAAGTTACAATACAGTTTCAAGCTCTTAGCCTTTTAGAGATTACATCTTGTTCATTCTAGATACAACTGGTAACAACAGATTTCCCTGTACAGTTTTTGATCACCCTCTCAAACTAAATGATCTTCACATTGTTACAATACCATCACATATATAGTACAGATCAACATAAGAGAAGTCAAACTAGATTCAAGGATCGGACGCCTCTTCTCCTCATTTCGCCTCATGGCCCCACCATCCAACCAACTTCTCGGCCTTAATATCTCATCAGCTCTTCTGCCTTCACCTCATACGGCCTCATGGCTTCAGCCTTCCAGCCAGCCACACTACCCTCACATCTGTTTGCTCTCTTTTCCTTCTCTTTGGCTTCAGCTCTATGAAACAGTTTGTTTCCAACTGTCAGATCACAACTGTCGAATCATCTAGCTTAGCAAATGGGGTCATTCTACTTCTTTTCTGATTTGTCCACATCGCACCAATGCCGCACAATCTTTCACACGGTCACCAGCTTATCAACTTATTATGTCGGTGAGACACTAGAAGTGTTCCTCGATGCCACAAGTTCTCAATACATGTTGTCACCCAAGAGTCATTCCCCCATTGGCAAGAGGTTCTACTGAGCATCCACAAGTCATACCAAAATCAGCATTCTCATCCGTGAGACAATCGCCATTCGATGAGACATTACACTGAGTTCATAAGTCATTCCAAAGTGTTCCTTAGTTGCCAAGACTTTAGTCATTCGCTGAGAGATCATATCGAGCCCTTTATGTTATATTGATGTCACTGTCGGCCAGACTTAGGCAAAGATCATACCGAAACTTCTGACGTCCGTCATATTCCTATCAGCAAGACAAATACCCTTTGCCAAGACATCACCCTGCAAGTTCCAAGTCACCCCGAGGCAAACATGTCGGCCAGACTTACCGCTTTCGCCAAGACTTCATACCGAAGCCTTTAAGTCACATCAATGTGTTCCACTGTCGGTGAGAGAATCAACCTTTGACAAGACATCTTACCGAGGCTTTCATGTTATCCCGAACTCACTATTTCCCAAGAGTCACACCAAACCGATGACCCCACTTGTTGTCGGTGAGATATCATCTCGTCACAAGACTTCACGCCGGTCTTTGAGTTACCGTGGAAGGCCTTTGCTCTGGGTGAGATCTTTTCTACGATCGCTGACATTCATAACAACAAAAAGCGTTACTCCCAATGTCCACTCCAAGTGAGACATATCACTATTGGTAAGACTTCTTACCGATCACCCAAGGGTCTCCCCGAAAGCTCCAACACTATCACCAAGACATGTTACTTTCGATAAGACTTCTCATCGAGCCGCCATAGGTTAATCCGATGACTTCAATGTGTATCCCTATTGGCAAGACCTTCCAATGTCACTGGGACTTCTTCCTGAGTGTTGAAGTCACTCCGAAGCCCCCGGTCGCTATGAGTCTCCCTGACACCCCATTGAATGGCCCGCTAGCTTAGAGATTCCATGCGTGAGAGATTACAATGATTGCTTTTATGTCACAACAATAGACTCCTATAGTGAACACACGCTCGTAAGACTTCGCATACAATGACCAAAATATTTCCAAAAGGTTCCCAAAACTCCAAACAACCAAAACCAACAAAATGTCACACCTAATTTGCCTTCCGCAGATCTCATCCCAAGAGACTGAGGCAACAATTCCAACACCTCCAGAGCCTTTGTAGCCGAATAGTACAGTGTTTCACAACACATATCCCATGAGTTAGGACCTCTTTGTTTTCACTTTTGCTGCTTTGGTCCCTAGATTCTTGAGAATCCCATCTTCTGCCTTGGTATGAGCTTAAATTTTTCATCTTGCTTGCCTAAGTGTTTTCCCTAAGTTGCATATTGAAAATCTCAAGTTTTGGGCCAAGTTTGGGTTTTTGCACCGTTTCAGGATTTCTGCCCTATTCAAATTTTCCTAGATTTCATTCAAAGTCCAGCTCTATCTGCATTACATCATGGTTCAGAGATTTTGGTCTTTCGCAGAATTCTACATGGACCAGATTTTCCTGAAATTCCGTCTCCTTGTCAAATTCCTAGATTTTGGGTTTGGTTCTATCATTTTATGAATGTTGATGGCCCAGTGGCTATTTTCTCTTATTGATCAATGATTCTAATGGTTCCTTGCATTCTTATTATTGCATTTTCAAGCTCGACCCTGTGTGTATGATTATTTTTCATTTTGGTTGATTTTAGGGTTTCGACCTTGGAGCCATCGCCAAATATGGATCGAATTTCCCTTGACTAAATTCTAAGTCTAGATCCATCAATGAATGATTTAGCGTTTGAGCCTAGGTCCTCAAATTTGTGATCTTTGATCAATTTGAGTAAGATCATTGGAGAATGTCAAAATTCGGGTTTTCCTTCAGTTTCGGGATTTTCCTGTGTTGGAGGATTTCCCCGGTTTTCCTTGTCCTCTGTGTTTTCCCAAAAATCCAAAGTTTTGCTTGCTTCACGGATTTTTGCTCCCTCCATATTTTCCTAAAATTCCCGTTGCCCCTTCATTTTCTAGAATTTTTTGACTGTGGATTGTTTTCGCCAAAATCTGCCTAGTCCAAATTTTCCCAAAAATCCCTTCTGGCCTGGATTCCGTGGAGGGCTAAAAATCCTGAACTGTGTAGAAAGCAATTTAACGATGTTTCTGGGTTGATTTCGATCTTTGCTCAGATTTATTTGGATGATGAATATATTATTAATGTTGGGCTAATTCTTCATGCCATAATGGATATTATTGATGGTGGTTTTTGCCAAGTACAGGCTGAGTTCAACAGGGTCGTCAAGGAAATTCTGGAGATGAAATTGAATCTATGGAAATTCAAAATTCAAGATACTCCACCATTGACCAACTTGGTGAGGTGCACTCAGGATAAGGAGAGAGGCAGTTAATGCAAGGTTACATCAAATTTGTGCCTTTCTATTATTTTCCATGCCTTGGTCCCAATTGCATTAAAAATTCTAGGCCGACCTGGATGAGTTCATTACATTTAATGCATATCTTATCTTATTTCAAATTTCTCTTGGCCAACCTATCTGGGGCTATTATATTATTGTAAAATCTAAATTGGGTCGACATGTTCTAGGGTTTTCTATAAATTTGGCATTTCACCTCATTTGTAAGATATAAAATAGAGAACATAGAATAGAAAAGACATAGTTCTTAGACTGAATTAAGCAATAGAACAGAGGTAGAAATTAGGTCAATTTCTAAGCAAATGCTGTAACAAAACATTGGAATTGTTGATGTAATTCGGTGATTCAATACAATTGAAGACATTGTGATTTTTTGGTGATCTCTTTTGTGTTGACTTATCTTGCATGGCTCTTATGATTCTATCTTTTAAATTGCTCAAGGTTATTAGATACATGTTAGATTTAGATTTAGATCTAATTCAATGGTGTTTATGGTCTGATGCTTGAAGTGTTTACAACAATCCCTAGTCCATACTTTTTGTAGCTAGTTGATTGGTAGTTGCTTTGAAAAGTTAGCCTAGACCTTTATATTCATTGTGCTTAGTTCGATTGTGGAGATTTATTCATTTCAATTGCAATTGGGTTGTCTTGGATGAATGTTCATGATCTGAAAATCTTTAAAACCTTAGAAGATTGCACTGTTTCTGTGAGATTGCAGGTTCATCTGAGTTAAGCAAGAATTAGTTTATGAGGGATTGGTCCATTTCAAGTATTTCATCATTTGCATTGTTAGTCTAAGGAGTAGTGTTAAACTTAGGAATCTCTTTGAAACCCTAATCTTTTATTATTTCTTTTATCATTTGGGTTAGATTTAGGATTGAAGTATCATCATATTGCCAGATCTGATAGATTAAAGATTTAGTATTTGTTTGTAGTAAGGTCCCATTGTGATTACCAGCATGTTCACATTTATCACTGAGTTGTTTATGCATTGTCAAGACCTAACATTAGAGACCTTGGGGTTATCTCTTGAGGCTTGCTGATAGAGATTTACCTTTCAAGAGAGATAGGATTTCATATTCTGTCTAAGTTGTTGTGCAGAAAACATCATCAACAGATTGGCGCTAGAAGGAGGGCCTGAATTGGCAAGATGGATCATTTTTTGTCTACCATTTCTCCTGAAAGATTCAAAAGAAGAACTAGATCTACTCTAGGAGAAGAGGAATTTCAAGAATTGCAAGCCCCTACTAGGTCAAGAAGGACTAGTAGAAGGGAAGAATCATCATCCACCCAGCCACTTCCATCATCTCCATCATCCCCATCTTCATCAACTTCATCTGAGTCTGAGTCTGAGGACATTCCTATCCAATAGCCTCAGCCAGCCATAAATCAGCCATTACCACCCCCACCTCCACCAATGACTTTCCTAGCTAATAACCCATCTCCCTTATCTTTCAACCATTACAATCCTATGCCTAAGAACCTTCAGCTTTTCTACTCTAGGTTTCACATTAATGATCCCAAAAGGACTACAGAGGAGCATATTAGGATTTTGAAAACTATCCTTAATGATAGGGGAATTAATCATGAGGATGTTGCATGCAGAATTTTCCCATATTCCCTTGGGGATGAGGCATTTTGTTGGTATAACCATCTTCCTGTTGGGTCTATCACTACTTGGCTTCTGCTGGAGACTGCATTTTTACAAAAAATTAAGATCCCAATCAGTGCTAATGAGTTACTTTTGCAGTTTACTAGAATCAAGAGGGAGTCAAATGAACCAATAGTGGATTTCAATAATAGATTCCATAGGGCTTATGCTAGGCTGCAACCCCCTTATGTTGTAGATGATGCCTCTACTAGGGAGGTTTATTATGAGGCTTTGGATAGTTTAACATCTACTTTCATCAAATGGAAAGCAAACCCTCCTGGTAGCCTATTTGAGGCTTATGATGTCACTATTAAAGTGAGTATGGATTTGAGACAACACTTGTCTAGACCCTTGGCTAACCAAACACCTATGATGAGTTCAGTCCCTCAATCACCCTTGGTTTCACACCTAGGTCATCCCTATCAAGTTCCACCCATGCCAAATTACCCTCCAAATATGAACCAACCTGCATTCTTTCATCAGCCAGCTAATATACCTAGTTATTTGTAGAGCTCTGAGATATTTAATCAATCTTTGAGCCATGGGTCACATGTTTATATGCAAAATTCAGCTGGTATTGTTCCTCCATCAAACAATGTAGACAAGGAGTGGTTGGATGCACTCACAGAGCTAGTTGAGAAGTTGAACACTGAAGTCACCTACCTAAGGCACCAGAATAGTCAATCCCAAGAAGCCCAAAAGGGGATTTAGTCCAACTATGATCAAAGAAACAAGGATATGATGCAAGCTCAGGGGTAGGGCTTTGATAGGGGACAACATCTTGATAAAGATTATGGAGGGCAGCCACCACTTTAGAATAATGGAGGAGCCTTAACCTTTCTAGATCAGCCAAACAATCAAGAGAAATCTAGTGGAGTCTATCTGGAAAAAAAAACTCTTTCAGGATGGTGTAGGCTTCATAACACTAATCAACATTCTGAGTCAGACTGTCAAGAATTCCAGACTGTTGTTTCCATTTTCTAGCCGAAAGTCCACCATGCCAGCAACAGTTCAAGTGGACGGGAGATAGTATCATCTAATCATTATGATATCTCAGTCATGGTGGTGAATCATGTCCCATTTCCAAGAAGTGAAGAGAATGAACCAGAAGAACAAGATAAAAGTGTTGAAACAGGGTATGTATACAGTGAAGAATTTATAGTTGAATCCTTTGGAAATAATGGGGAGAATGATAATGGCCCATTAGATGAAGAAGAGTATACAACTGAATAAGTTCAAGCATTCCATCATGTTCCTACTCAGTATTTCATAAATGGGGGACAATCTGACGCTAATAAAGGAGGAAGCATTGAAAGTAACAAGGATAAATTTGTGGTTGGCTCTGAAGACTACTGTTATACCATAACTATAGAGAAAATAAGAGAGTATGTTGTCAAAGAGCTCAAGAAAGTCAAAGTAAGTCTCTCTGCTCATGAGTTGTTAAAGAATCCTACCATTAGGGGTGCAGTACTAGGGTCTCTTGAAAGAGATATGCTTTCTGAACAAAAGGGTGCTTCAGGCCATGTTGATACAAATACTTTTAAGGAGGTATTTCTATCTAAAACAAGCTTGGGAAATTATGCACTGACAGTTAACCCTCAAGGATGGAATACTAAGGAAATACTCATGTTACATGATATGCCTATTCATAAATCTGACAGTGTTGAAGCATTGGTAGAATCAACAAGAGAGGTGGAAGATAAAGTATGGTTGTCATATTGTACAACGAATGCACATCAAACTATAAGAAGTGAGCTTCCAATAAAGGAATTTCAACAAGCTACTGGTGAATGTCTAGTAGAAGAATCAACTGGAATTGGATCTGAGAAAGTCATAGCAGTTAAAGCTGAAGCAGCTCTAGAGGAGATTTCAATATAGGAACTTCAACAACCTACTAATGAATGTCCTATAAGATGTGAAGATGAACTTAATGAAAGAGTTGATATTCTAAGCAGTCACAATCTAGAACCAGAACAATTGCCAATAGGAGAGGAATTTAGGGAGTCCCTTCACTCATCAAATTCTATTTTTCCTCTTTCTGTTGATAAATTCAGTATAGAAAATTCACATATTTTGTGTATTAATGACAAGATAGCTAATGTGATTCATATGGATGTACAAGAAAATCTGAATGATGTTGAAAACATAAATGTTGCAGTCGATGTTGGTGAGCTTGAATACAATGCAGTATATGAGGGCATGCTTATAGATCGGTATGTGAAGCTTCCTGACAAGCATCACGATGGGGAAGTTACTATACATGATGATGCTTTTACATTTTCAACATTGATCCCTCATGAAGAAGTGCACACAGGTGAAAATTTCCATGTTTATACTTTTGAATCTTTCACATCTCATTTTCACCCTGAATTATTCATTGAAGACTCCAATTTTGTTTTGCGTGTTCCGAATGCAAGAGGGATATTACATCATCAGTTGACACCTCCTGATGACATAAATATCAGCTCTTCACAAGTGCGGGATGATGAACACAACATTCAATCCATAGTAGTACAAAACCAAGTTGTTTCTCTCCTTGCTATGAATTCTAAATCTTATCAATTTGATTATGGGAATTTGGGGAAGGAAACTTGCATATGGATTAATCATGGTCCTAATGAGTCACCTCAGTTATTGATTATTCCTGATTATGAGGTTGAGTTTGAATGCTACATTTTTGAAGTTTATTTTGCTGAGTATAAAGATAAATTTGCATTCTTGAGAACTATTACCATTGCCTTGTTGCTTGTCCATGCATTGATGAATCGTATAGGGGTGGGTCTCAATTCACCCTGTTTGATGATGAGTGGTTATGAGTCTCTTTGTACATAGTTAGGATAGATTGCTTTAGAATTAGTTTGCTTTGGTTAGTTTAGGTTTGCTTTAGGTTTCGGTTTGGTTGTTGCTTTGCTTCTCTAGCTTTGGTTTTTCTACTTTCTAGTTGGGGAAGTGTCCTACTTGCACAACAACCATTTCATTATCTAGGACTGTTCTAAGTATTTCATTGATGGACTTTAATCATGTATCTTGAAAGGATGGTTGAGATCTTTGTTATCATCATGCAGTCTAAATGTCTGATTTAAAGAGGATGGGTCACTAGTTTGATTTGAATTTGAAGTATTCTGAAATCTTATATCTCTTATACATCTTAAAAAATCTTGAGGTTGCAGTAGGGTCCTTGTGAAGTCATGGTAGGTGAAAAATCTTATTTCTGCTTCAACGCCACTGTGGTTCTCAGCCCTGAGTGTGAACTTCATTGTTCACAGGTTGAAATGAAAAGTGAAAAGAAAAGAATATCAAAAGAAAAGAAAAGTAAAATATTGAAAATAAAAAGAATGAATTAAACTTATTAAGGGTATCTGAATATCTCTATCGGGGCTATGGATGCCTGGCTGGAAATAGAGCTATGTTTGAGAGAGCCACAACAATAACCTCATCGGGGCTATAGATGCCTGAATAGAAGCGAGGCTCTATCTAGGTTGCTTTTGAAGTTAGAATATTTACGTAGCCTAACCTGATTAAGCTTGGTTTCTGCAATGGATTAAGGAAGGAAATGAACTCATGTGCACACACTCAGATTTTCAGTTTATGAAAGGTTCAGTCTGCCTTTGGTTTTGATTTTCTTTGATCTTGAATTTTGATTTTTTGCTTGATATGGAGGCCAAAACTAGAGATTTTGGGTTCTTGATTCCTATTCATCATCAAATGCTTTGGAGCATTTTCCAACAGAGTCACCATTTGTTGTGCAGTTTTCACACACTTGCCTCACTGCAAGCAGCGACCCTCTTTTGCTTTCGCTTTTTTTTGTTTTGGCCCTTGGATTTTGAGGATTTACCTTGCCTTGGCATGAGCTTAAATTTTTCATCTTGCTTGCCTAAGTGTTTTCCCTAAGTTGCATATTGAAAATCTCAAGTTTTGGGCCAAGTTCGGGTTTTTGAACCGTTTCAGGATTTTCTGCCCTGTTCAGATTTTCCCAGATTTCATTCAAAGTCCCATTCTTTCCGCATTACGCCGCGGTTTGGAGATTTTGGTCTTCATGGACTTTGCATGGATCAATTTTCCTCACCATTCTCCTTATTGAATTCCTAGATTTTGGGTTTGGGTCTGTCGTTTTATGAATGTTGACGGCCCAGTCGCTGTTTTAGCCTATTGATCGATGATTCTAATGGTGCCTTGCATCCTTATTATTGCATTTTTGTGGTCAACCCTATGTGTATGATTTTTTTCCTTTTGGTTGATTTTATGGTTTCAACTTTAGAGCCATCGCCAATACCGATCGAATTTCCCTTGAGTGAATTCTGAGTGTAGATCCATCCATGAATGATTTAGCATTTGAGCCTGGGTCCTCAAATTTGTGATCTTCAATCAATTCCAGAGCAAGATCATTGAGAACGCCAAACATGAGTTTTCCTTTCAGGATTTTCCTATGTCATGATTTCTCGGTTTTCCTTGTCCCCACGCTTTCCTTTAAAATCCAGAGTCATTGGCTTCATGATTTTCGCCCTCCGATTTCTTCCTGAAATTCCCATTTCCCCTTCAATTTTTGGAATTTGTTGACTATGGATTATTTTCGCCAAAATCCGCCTAGTCCGGATTTTCCCAAAAATCCCTTATGGCCTGGATTCCGTGGAGGGGTGAAAATCCTGAATTGTGTAGAAAGTGATTTAACGATGTTTCTGGGTTGATTTCGATCTTTGCTTAGATTTATTTGGATGATGAATATATTATTGATGTTAGGCTAATTCTTCATGCCATAATGGATATTATTGATGGTGGTTTTTGCCAAGTATAGGCTGAGTTCAATAGGGTCGTCAAGGAAATTCTGGAGATGAAATTGAATCTATGGAAATTCAAAATTCAAGATACTCCACCATTGGCCAACTTGGTGAGGTGCGCTCAAGATAAGGAGAGAGGCAGTTAATACAAGGTTACATCAAATTTGTGCCTTCCTATTATTTTCCATGCCTTGGTCCCAATTGCATTAAAAATTCCAAGCTGGCCTGGATGAGTCCATTACATTTAATGCATATCTTATCTTATTTCAAATTTCTCTTGGCCAACCTGTCTGGGGTTATTTTATTATTGTAAAATCTAAATTGGGCCGAAATGTTCTAGGGTTTTCTATAAATTTGGCATTTTGCCTCATTTGTAAGATATAAAATAGAGAACACATAATAGAAAAGACATATAGTTCTTAGAGTGAATTAAGTAGTAGAACAGATGTAGAAATTAGGTCAATTTCTGAGCAAATGCTATAACAGAACATTGGAATTGTTGATGTAATTCGGTGATTCAATACAATTGAAGACATTGTGATTTTCTCAAGGATCTCTTTGTGTTGACTTATCTTGCATGGTTCTTATGATTCTATCTTTCAAAATTGCTCAAGTTTATTGGGATATTAGATTTTAGATTTCAGGGGATCCTGATTCAATGGTGTTTATGGTCCGATGCTTGAAGTGTTTGCAACAAACCTTGGTCCATACTCTTTGTAGTGATCTAGTGGACATTTTCGAAAATTGAAGTGTCTTATTTTTCTCCAGAATCAGCACCATCAGAAAGAGCTCAGTGTCCTGATTCCAACGCAACTCAAACGGAACGAAAAGGAGTCCGGTTGCACGAGTTATGGCCAGTCAAACCTTCGGTCAAACTGGAATCAGAGGGCATCCAAGAAGCGGAAAAATGGCATCATCAAAATCAATGGAACCGCCACATCGGAAGAGCTTTTCGAAGATGATTCCGACCTGTTTGCCTAATAAAACCCACATCTGGAGGCTCAAGATACCGGGTCAAAGTTTCGCCGGACTTGTGGACCGGAAGGTACGCTGATGACGCTATCATCTCTGCATACTCTGACGCCGCGATGTGGTGCTTAATCCGGATGTGGACCAACCATATGTTGACATGTGTCAAGTCCGTACAGGTGACGTGGCATGTGAGTCAGATGGTACAGACCTATCGGCGGCCGACACGTGGCACATGTCAGCGTACGAATTATCCTCGTCAGCGTCTATGTGGCAGTCTCCGTCAGCAGATGAGTCAACTTGGACGGCGAATGGTAGAACGACACGTGGCGGCTTC
>VDFB02100578.1:0-15821 GCA_007258455.2 Sequoia sempervirens | reverse complement strand
TTTCCATCATACTAGGTCCTATGCATTAGGTGTTATTTCATTCTTCCATTGTCTATAGGGTAATGTTTAAAATCTTTTCTGGAGTAATACGTACAAAATGAAAGTGCAATCACTTTTTGTTTCCTAGTATCCTGGGTGGCGACTCCGAGTTCTCTAGTACCAGTGTGAAGATTAACGCTCTAGAAGAAAACAATATAAAGGATTTTTCAGTACTTGACATTATGAGGAAGACCAGAAGTTATGCGAAGAAGCATCCTGAGTAGAAGGAAGAATCTGAACCTACAAAGGAAAAGCAACCTGAATGGGTCCGGAAACGCTTTGAATCAAGTAAGTCTATTGATTCCCATTCTGATGTATCTCCTACTTTTCATGTTGATATAAGTAGTGCAAGTGTCCATGAAGAAGGACATAATGTTGAAGAACCTAACATAGATCAGGGAAGTTTCCCAATAGAAGAATTTTTTGACAGTGAGAGAAATTTTTCAAGAGAGGAGGATAGGTGGGAATTTTGGGGAAAAAACAAGTTCTCTGAGTCCTCAACCTCGGGAATTGGGTTCTTTTTCAATGGAAATAATTTCAAGCCATGAGGTAAATCCCTTGATGAACCAGTCCATTTTTCTCTTGAGGAAGATTTAGCTGACTAGCCTTACTTTACCCCTGCCCCAAGTGAACATGGGGATATTTTGGAAAATGAGGAAGATATAGACAATGACATGAAAGCCATTGAAGAAGAAGAGTTAAGATTACAAGAACAAGAAGAAAGAAGACATAAAGATTTTAAAGAAAAGGAAGATAGGATTAGAGCTAAGCAATGTGAGAGAGATGCTAGAAGAAAAGAATTGGAGAAAATAAGAGAGGAGGTTGCAAGGCATAAAACCTATGAGGATAATTTTTCTAAAATGACTAATGATATTCATGGAATAATATTTGCAATGGGAACCTCAGCTACTAATACTTATACTACATCTCTCTCAACCACTAAAGCTTCAAACCCTCCTGTTATTTCTAAGAAAGCATCATTTGTAGATCATGGGAAGAGCCTGTTGACCCACCCAAGAAAACTACATTCAAAACCAGTGATAAAACCAATACTTCATTTACTAAGAACCCCACAAATAAAGCCAAAGTTGATCCAACCCCATTTGATACACCTCCAAATCCTAAGATATTGAGGTTGTGGTTGGAAGGTGAAAAGCTAATAGAAGACTTGAAAAAAGCTAAAATGATAGCCTTTAATGTTGAAATCACTAGAAAGATTGCATTCCTTCAAATGTCCACTCATATACTAGAATCGTTGAGTTCCAGACATACTGATCTAGTAAGCTACAAAAAGGGAAGTCAGATGGACATACCCCTGGGGGAAGTGGTGGTGGAAATCATGGAAATGGTGGTGGGGGAGGAAGTAAGAATGATAAATCTCATTTTGAAGATGATGAAGGAGGTAGGAAAGGAGGTGATGGTGAAAGTAGAAAGGAAAGGGATGGTAGCTACTCTGATAACAAGAAGAGTGATAAACACAGAGATGATTATAGGGATAAACACACTAGGAGATTGGTCCAAGTAGACAGATACCAACAATTATGTTTCAATGGAATACTTGGCTATCCCAATCCATTCCCTAAAGATTTTAGGCTAGCTCTAGTGAAATTCTCTAGAAACAATTCTCTAAGTGGCGAAGACCACCTCAAAGCATTCACTAATGTTATGGATGACTTTGAGGTAGAAGCGAAAGATGTCATGATGTAATTATTTATGCAATCTCTTGTTGAAGATGCAAGAGAGTGGTACAAAAGTTTACTTGCTTAGAGCATTGGTTCTTGGGAAGAGTTCACAAGGTTTTTTAGAGAGGAATATGGTGATAAGACTGATTCAAGTTTTCTATTTAATCAATTCAATAATATTGTGAGAGGGTCCAATGAATCTATTGCTAAGTTTAATACAAGTTTCCAAAAGGCTAGGAAAAGGTTGCCTCCTTGTTTACATTTAAATGATCATGTATGCTTGGTAAATTATTGCAATGCTTTTGATGCAAAGATGAGTTACCATCTGCTAGATAAGCATCCTCAATATTTAAGAGAAGATTTTAAGATGGCGGAACATATTGAAAACATTAGCAAAACAACTGGTAAAGTTGGCAGATGTGATGATCTGAGACTTTTCAAAACTTCAAAAAGGGAAGAAAGGAATTCAAGTACTAAAGGGGTAACAATTGAAGACAAGCTTGAAAGCTTCATGAAAACCATCAATGATAAAATCGAAAAACAAGAGAAAGCCCAACCAAGAAATTACCAAAGGAATGAGAGACCCCCTAGGTTGCAAGACCATCCTTACAATACCAATTGGTATAATGGGAAGATTGTCTCAAATAATCAAAGAAATGCTCAAAACAAAGTCCCTCCAGACCATCTACAAAAGAATTCAGGAAACTTTTCCAAAGATACTCCTTGGTGTATGACTTGTTGAATGCCACATTCCTCGCAGTAGTGTGTAATGGCACAGATGGTGGAGGTAGAAGATAACATTCCTGAGAAGTGTGATCAGCAAGATCAAGAGGAGGAGGATGTGCTTATGATTATGGGTGATTCTGATGTTTCCTATAGTGAATGCTCTTCTAATGAAGATTCTTGTGAAGTAGATGTTGACAATCAAAGGCAAATAGTTAACACATAGCATTAGTAGGTTCTTTCTAATGAGGATGATCCCATCAATGATGAGGCCTACAATTTGGAGGTGATTGAAGATGGTATCTCATTGGGAAAGCCTTTTGCGGAAGAGATTGTAAAGTATACAGTAGTCTTAGCTGCTCAAGCTAGAGGTTCTTCTCATTTGAGAAATAGAACTATCAGAGGTGAACAAGGTAATCCTGTTGGTCTATTCATCAAAGAAAAAAAGGCTAAGGGCAAGGAACATGAACCTGATAAAAAGATAGAAGCTATCAAAGAGAAATTTCATACAAGGGAGATAAAATTTGGGCCAAAAGGATGGGAAAATTAAAAGTTGTTCTTGGACACAAATTTTATGTTGAAAAATTAAAGATGCAGAAGCAAGTTCTTGAAGCTATAAAGAAGGATACTAAAAACAAGGTTGAAGCAACTAGAAACCAACAAAAATAAAATAGCCATGAACAAGGTATGCCTTCAACTGAGTTTCCCAAGTATACTCCTGTTGACATGTTTCAATTACTTAGTCAGGTTAAAGTGTATGTACCTTTTCTTGAAATGATGAGGATAGAGGAACATAAACAAAAAGTAGTGGCCCTTATCACCAGCACTGCTCCAACCAGTAATGATATAGTAGAACCCACTCCTTCCAAATTAAGTGATAAGGACAAAAAGGGTAAGGAAGTTGAAGGAGTAATTGTTGAGATTCCCCACATTTTTCTTGTAAATTCTATGAATACATGCCTAGATAAGATAGATCCATTTTTTCTTATGTTGATAGTTGGGGGGAATTTCATAAAGAATTGTATTATTGAAATTGGTGCATCAAATAACATCATGCCAGTTAAAATCATGGATGCATTAGGGTTAAAAGTTGATAGCACTCATGGTAAGTGTTATGCCATGGATGCTAGGGAAGTCCCTATAGTAGGTGTGATGGATGAGCTTCCATATAGGCTACCAAATTTCCCTGACAAGGAGTTTAAAATGAGTGTGGTTGTAGTTGATATCCCACCTAATTATGGAATGCTATTATCATGAAAATGGTGTGCATCTATGGGAGGCAGTATGCAGTGTGATATTCCTTATGCCACATTTTCTATTGATGGAAGGAATATCCAAGTAATGAGAGAATCTAAGGTCCCAAATATGTTGGAACATGTCCCTGAATATGATACAATTCTTTTTATAGACACTAACATTGGTGGGTTTAAGGTAGAGGAATTACCAAAGGAGATTGAAAGATGTCCTGCACCTATAGAAAATGAAGTTTCAAGGATGTCTACCAAAGAAATACTGTGGAAAATGTACTTTGATGGTGCGAGCTCTAAAGACGAATCTGGTGCAAGGATTTTACTAGTATCATCAACTTGAAGTACATATAAGTTTTCTTTTACACTATCTTGTGTCTATACAAATAACGTTGCAGAATATGAAGCCTTGTTATCGGGATTGAGACTTGTTGAAAACATGGAATCAAAAAACTAATGGTAATTGGTGATTTTGAGCTAGTAATATCCTAGGTAATAGCTAAATATGCTTGCAAAAATAAAAAACTAAGGCAATACTGGAATGTTGTTTGGGACTCCATTAAACAATTTGATTCTTTTGGGATAGACTGGATGGAGAGAGGACATGATAACAGAGTTGCTGATTTACTAGCTAGTATTGCATTAAGACCTAATGATATAACTTTCATAGGGATTTCAAGGGTTGAGATAAAGACAAGGCCTTTTATCCCTAACAATGTGTACAATTGGAAAAAAATTAATGATGATGAGGATATTCTTAGATTCCTAAAATGTGCTGATAAATATGAAGGCTAGGAGATTTATTTTAGTGGATTTATAGAAAATATTAATGGAAAAGACACAATGTTCGGGAAATAGGTTATCCAATTAAAAATAAACAAAATCCCCAAAGGCCTTGTAGCGCTTGAAAGGGTCTTTGATAATCAAGAAACCAGTAAAGCCAAAGCAACTATCGCCTACTTAGAAGACTTAGAAGAAGTAAACTTGGGAACTGAAAATGCCCCAAAGAAGGTTTATATAGGAAAAAGGATGAAACCAAATGTGAGAGCCATGCTAATTTCCTTATTGTGAAAGTATAGGCATGTCTTTATTTGGTTGTATGATGACTTGAAAGCTTACAAATAGGAGTTGTTTCAACATGGGATCCCTTTGAAAGAGGATGAAAAACCCTTCAGACAAAAGAAAGGACCAATTAATCCTATGATAGCTCCCAAGATGCTGGAAGAGTTGATAAAGTTAAGAGAAGCTAGTATTATAAAACCCATTAGGAATTCTTCATGGGTATCCAATTTAATACTAGTAAGGAAAAAGAATGGGGATATAAGACTATTTGTTGATTTCAAGAACCTGAATGTATCCTCATTAAAGGATAATTATCCCTTACCCAACATGGAGGCCATGTTACAAAAGGTGATTGGTTGTGAGTTGTTGTCAATGATGGACGGTTTTTCAGGGTATAATCAAGTAAAAGTGAAGGATTCTAAGCTATACAAGACTGCATTTACTACTCCTTGGGGTGCTTATGTGTATGTAAGGATGCCTTTTGGCTTAACAAACACTGGTGCTACTTTTTATAGGGCTATGGATGTAGCTTTCTCATATTTTATTGATCTATTTATGGTTGTATATTAGGATGACTTGACCACTTATTCTAAGAGAGAAGAGGATCATTGCATGCATTTAGAAAAAAAAATTGTCAGGTCACTAGAATATTGAATATCTTTGAACCCAAAGAAATGTGCCTTTGGGGTCACTGAGAGAAAACTGTTAGGACATATTGTGTCCAAGGAAGCAGTAAGGATAGATCCTGAAAGAGTAGCAACTATTGATAAGATTCCCCAGCCAAGAAATGTCAAGGGTATCTAGTCCTTTTTTGGGAAAATAATTTTTTTAAGAAGATTTGTAACCAACTTTGCAAAGATTACAAGAGCTATTTCCAAAATGCTGAAGAAAGGTGAAAAGTTACTTTGGAGTGAAGAGCCCA
The DNA here is from genome assembly GCA_007258455.2 of Sequoia sempervirens. NCBI lineage: Eukaryota > Viridiplantae > Streptophyta > Pinopsida > Cupressales > Cupressaceae > Sequoia > Sequoia sempervirens. The sequence continues at coordinate 10,146 of VDFB02100578.1, read as the reverse complement.
ATCAGGATTTTAAGAAGATAAAACAAGTTATTAAAGAGGCTCCAATCCTAAAGTCTCCCAACTTTTCCAAACCAATGCACGTCTTCTCTTTTGCTTCTTTTCATACTATTGTTGTTGTTCTACTACAGAAAAATGAGCAAGGTTTTGAACAACCAATTGCATTTTTTAGCAAATCTCTATAGGATGCAGAACTGAAGTATGACACTATTGAGAAACAAGCTTATGATTTGGTAAAGGCTATAAAGAACTTCAGAACTTACTTACAAGGGGCTACAATTATTTCCTTTGTACCCAGTGCAGCTATGAAGGACATTTTTACTCAACAAAATACAACAGGTAGAAGATGTAGGTGGCTCAACAAGATCCAAGAATTCAACATTGAGGTTCACATTACTAAGTTAGTAAGAGGACAAGGCCTAGCCAAATTGATGGTAGAGGTGAACTTAGAAGCTAATCAAGTAAATCACACTGAAGTAATTGATGTGGCACCTCTCTGTGATATACAAATGTGTGGATGGTACAGAAGAATTATCTAGTATTTGCAAACTTTGCAATGCCTTGTTGATATAGTTGACAATGAAAAAGAACATTAAAATTACATGCTATCAAGTATGTGATCATTGATAATGAGTTATGGTGGAGAAGCTTGGATGGAGTGCTTCTTAAATGTGTGGATGGAAAACAAGCATTGGAACTTCTACAAGAAATGCACAATGGGGTGTGTGGTGGTCATTATATTGCAAGGACTACTACACACAAGATTTTAAGAGTTGGATTCTGGTGGCCTACGGTTTTTAAAGATGCTCACAAACTTGTTAAAACATGTGATGCCTATTAATGATTCTCAGGAAAATTGAAGTTTTTAGGAAACCTGCCACTCAGACCTATGATAGTTGAAGCCCCTTTCCAACAGTGGGGGATTGATTTCATTAGGGAGATACCAGAAAAATCCAGTGGAGGTCATTCATGGATTCTTGTTGCTACCGACTACTTTACAAAGTGGGTGGAAGCTATACCTACAAAGAAGGAAACAAGCAAGGTGGTAGTTGATTTTTTGTTGAATCATATTCTTATCAAATTTGGAGTTCCTTCAAGGATTATCTCAAACAATGCTATGTGTTTTAGATCAAATGAATTCAAGGACTTTTGTGAGAAACATGACATACAAGTCTCTTAATCTTCACCTTACCATCCCCAAGTAAATGGTCAAGTTGAGTCTAGTAATAAGAGCTTGATGAAGATAATCAAGAGAATTATGGAGAAGAATAAAGAGGCTTGGGATTCAAAATTAAAATTGGCATTTTGGGCAGATAGAGTGACTATGAAAAAGGCCATTGGTTATTCATCTTTCAGTTTAGTGTATGTTTTGGAGGAAAGATTTCCACTGAATAACTTGCTCAAGATGTACAAGATTGTGCAGGAATATGATGGAGAAATTTGTGATGATATGCAGCATAAGATAAATAATTTGGTAGAGTTGGATGAATCTAGGAGGGAGGCTCAAGATAAAAACTTGAAGATGCAATTGAAGGTTAAGCACTTATATGATAGAAAATATTCTCCCTAGAAATTTGAAGTTAACAATATGGTGTTAGCTTGGAATGCAAGAGTTTAGGATAAGGGAAAACATGGAAAATTTGAAGCATTGTGGATTGGCCCTTACTTGATAGCCAACACTCATAGAGAAGATTCATATTTTCTTCAAAGCCTAACAGGTGAAATTTTTGAACTACCAGTACATGGGCAGTTCTTAAAGCCATACTTCTCCTAAGTATGTTAGCTTTGATGTACGTTCTTTTTGTATATTGTGTATATAGGTGTGTTTTCTTTTGTTATGTTTTGGGGCTTGCTACCTCATCTGGGTAGTTCCCCAGTTTGGGTCCTTGGTTTTAGTATGTTTTGATGCTTCAACTTGAGATTATAGTAGGCTTTCCGTACTTGCCAGGGCATCGTCCTGGATTGGGATACTAATGGAACCTTGAATTCTCATTGTCCATTCTTAAACCCTTATTTGCATTTGCGGCGAGGGATTTCTTGAAAGTATGCTTCCTTAAAATCAATTAATCATTCTATTTTATTGTTGACTTCTTATTTCCCATTGCCGGTCACTATTTTAATACCCTCTATTAGGCAACTAGTTTCCTCATCATGAGTTCAAAAAACTAAGCTATGTCATGAATTTCAGGTTCTTGATCTTTTGTTTTGTCTATCGTATCATCCTAGGAAGTCCCCCCCATCATAACAACTTATTTTGCACATGCATAAAATTTCACTTAAGTTCAGTCGGCCTTATGTCCTTATCGCTCATCACCAATTACTTTTGAGATAAATTTTTTAAATTAGCGATGAGAAATGAGGTGCTATCTCTAAGGTGTCACCCATTGCTAGTTGTTCTTTGAGTTTCTATTTATGATGAGCAATGAGTGAGGTTCTTAAGGAATCACTTATCACTAATATTTTTTGAGTTCTTAAGGTTGTAATAGCGATAAGCAATGACTTCTCACCTCACAATCCTAGTTTCATCACCCATCACTAATGTGTTGTAAAGGGATTATTTATGATTAGAAATGAGCAAGATTATGAGTTCCCAGTTGTATCGCACCTCGCAGATTTGTTGAGAATGCTAAGGTCATGATTAGTGATGAGTGATATGGTCTCTTATGGGGGTTTTTCTCCCCCTAATTTGGCTACAGTCTATTTTTGATGGCTTTTATTGCTATGTAGGTGTACGTTTCAAGTTGTGGTGTTGTAGTGCTTGCATCTCTTGTCGTTGATTGGAATCAAGATGTAAAGTTGAATTGGTGAGGAGTGGTGGAGATGAGGATGATAAAGAGTCCAACCTTTGATCTAAGGGTTGATATTTTTCCGCATAAGGTACTTACATCGCTGGTAAAGATGAAAAAGAACAAAGTGAATTAGCGATTGGCCACAAATGCTACATGAAGAAGCAACGTGTCAAAATATTAAGGATTTTGTATAAAGAAAAAAGATAAGTAGTGAGGTGGATTATCTACCATTGATACAGTTTTAAAGTTGAATGATCAACGATCAAGATTCAAAATTGAACGGCTACTTCTCAGTTCGTTCCTACAACCTTACTATCAAATATTAATGGTGACATGCTCCCCTCTCGGTCTAACTAAAAGTAGATATCTAGTTTATTGTGCATCCTAGTTCACTGGCTAGTAGAAGGAATAATAGGAGGCCAAAGAATTTGTGAAGAAAAACTCTAGAGATTATCTACAACAAGGGTGATACATAGCTTTTTCCCAGTAAGAAAAAACTAATACCTCCTCTATTAATTAAGGTGGTAGGATGAACGCCCATGAGAGATCATAAAAAAATTCATGGAAAATGCAATTTAGTCTTTTCCTGGTGCTTTCAATTTGACAATTGAGCTTGTCTAAATTGTGAGGAAAGTTGTCCTCTTTAGAAGTAGAGTTTTGTTCTATCATAATTGTGAAGGGTTTTATCTAGCTGTAAAAAATTGCAAACCCTAATCTCCATTCACATTATAAGCATGAGTGACCCAGAACATAGTGAGTCCATTGTTAGACCTGAAAGGAAACCAAAACAAAAGTGTGTCAAAAGACTTAAAACTCAACATGTTTCAGTTGAACCCGAGCCCAAACCAATAGTTGTGTCTAACCCTTTGCTTGGTACTCCTACAGCTTCCACAAGGTCCAAAAGTGCGAAGAAGGAAACAAAAAACTTTATGCAAGAGACTTATGGAGGTATTAGAGAGGGAGGGTCATGAATTGGAAAAAATCCCACAAGACAAGTTGTTACCACTAGGTTGATTGATAATGCTAGTGAGATTGGTGAGAAACCCCAACCCCAGAGTGGATGGAAATTGTTTAAGTATGCTTTCAATAGTTGAAATTCCAGTAAGCCTACATGATTCTTGTGGGGGTTAAACCTAGGAAAGCTAGTAGTTCTAAATGTGTTTGTAGAGGTTGATTTAGTGATGGAGCTGGCAAGGCACTATGATCCTACTAACAGGAAAATCAAGAGTGAGAATGGTGATATGATTCTAGAGGTAACTAAGGATAAAATGTTGGATGTGTTTGGGTTGAATCCCAATTAAACTGCAAAGTTCAAGCGTGCTGACTTGTATGTTGAATACCAAGGAAGGAAAATTGCATATAAATAATCAATACTTGTGCAACATAGAAGGAACAAAAAAAAGTTCACTGTTCAATATATGTTGAGCCTTTTGAGTGTGAAGAATTTGAGGACTATTTCAAGAACACCTACTATTTTCTAAACCAAGTGCTAGTTCAGTATTTTAAGGCCAGAATAGCCCCTGATTTTTTGGTGATGGTGGTAGATATACAAGACTATAATCGAAACACTGGTTTTGATTATGCTAACATTGTTTCCCAACAAATGAATGAGGATTTTCTTAATTTGAAAAAGGGATCACTCCCTCTATCTTTCCCTCATTATTCCTTACCGATGCACATGCTCTTGTGGGAAGGGGATTATAAGTGGAAAATAAAATTGAATTTAAAGATTGTGAACAATGAAAATGAGGCCATCCATGTGCAAATGTGGAAATATATTTGGGATGAGGATTGCTCCAATTCTAACTACATTTTCTTTGCCAATATTATAAGACACAGTACCTTAGAGTCATTGGGTGTGGCACCTAGATTCAAACTTTCTTCAAAAATAAAGAATGTCATTCGCCCAATGGATGTACCAGGTTCTATAGGTACACATAATTGGGCTAACTAGTTTTTACATTCTGAATATTCTTTGATCAGGGTTTATTGAGCTAAAGTGGCACCCCATCACTTACCCTTGTATGTCTCATCCAGGTTGGCGTTCATGGAGCTCATGTGGAAAATCGAAGTTATGGATTTTGAAATGTTTAGAAAGGACAGAAAAGGCTTTGTGTTATACCCCCAATGCTCTTTTGCTTATTTTAATGTTATTGCCCTTGAAGGGTATGAGAAATTGGGAATTATGGTAAATAATACTAGAATGACTATAGATGTGGTTAGAATTTTTTATCCAAAATAATTTTTGGTTAAAAAGATAAGAAAAAAGAACTTAGGCATCATACATCATGATTTTTCTATAAAGATGATGTGTTGAGGAACCTGACAAGTGATGAGGTTGTTATGGCTAGGAAAAGGGAGTGGACAGTCATGACAAACCTTGAGGAGAAGATTATGAAAAGGAATTCCTACTACATTAGTCCATACAATGAAATTGCAAAACCCTTGGAAAGGGTCTTTACTATGATAAGGGACCATCAGTCTGGCCAATTTAAAGTAAAAGTAAAGGAGGTTGTAGATAGGGCCCATATCCTTTTAGAGTATTAACAAAAACATTGTGCTATGGATATCCTAGAGAGGTTTGTATATGTTTAGGAGATTGAAGAGGAACAAGTGGCAGAACATATGCTGGGAAATCAAGAAGTTGAGCAGAAATTTCTCGTTCCCCATATTGAAGAAACTCATAGTTCAGATGTTCCTTTTGATAGGATTGTCTAGTGGCATTATGATAGAGAAAATGATGGTGATCCCAGGATTAGGGAATGTGATGAGTTCTTGGAGGATGATAATTTTGTACAAACCAAAGAGTTTCAGGAATTTATGATCCAACAAAGGAGTAAAGAAATAAAAGAGAGGTTGGAAGTAGCTTGAGCTAGTGTTGAACCTCCTCATCAGGAGAAAGCTGAGAAAGTAGAGGAAGAAAAGATCAACTTTGAAATTGCAGCCATTACTCCTATTGAATCTCATAGAATTTTTCAGGATAGTGGAATTATGCTACTACCGGGGTGTACCATTATAGCTGTCATAGCCTATGATGTAATTAGAAGAGACCCTGAAGCTCTAATATCTAAAGATCAATTTGAGGATGAAGTATTTGGCTCCCGGTATAGTCCAAAGTTGCATAACCTTACAATTTGGTCTATGGCACCTAATACTAACAAACATGAGGTTGCTAGGCCAATTGAAGAGGTCATGGGTTCACTAGTGGTCAAAATAGCTACTCACATAACTCCTATCCAGATAGATGAATTAACTGCACATGTTTCTATGCTTAGTGTGGATACTACACATATTTCTCAAAGAAATGTGAATCTTTGGTCAAGGAATATAATAAGGAATTGAATGAATTTAGTTGAATGAGTGCTACCATTCAAGCTACCCAAAAGACAGTGACTCAGCCTTCTCCCTCTTCCTCACTTGATATGTCTAAGCCAGATAGTGAAACTTTGGCCCTCATAATTGATGATTTAAAAGGAAAGTTAACTACTAAAGAGGAAAATTTCAAGTAGGAAAAATTAGAGATAGTCAAGGTGGCTAGTGAGATATTTAGGGATGTGCTTAAGCATAGAGTAACAAATTTGGTTCACAAGGCTAACAAAGTATGGGCCAAGTATAAAAACATTCATGAGGCAAATACAATGTATTTGCGAGTACAGGAATCCTTTAGGAATGAGTGGAACAACTAGATTTCTAGAGTGAGTACACTAAAAGAGATGATGCCAAAAGTAGAGGATGATCCCAAGGCACCCACAAATATTCCTGACATATTGAAGACTATTGACTCAATAAATGAGGTAACAAATTTCCATGGAAAATTGGGAATACAACTCTAGAGAAAGTTAAAAATATTCAAGGAAATGGAGAACTGTGCATGCCTCAAATATTGAATTTCAAGGGTGAATTCCATTTTTTTGACACCTGGAAGGAAAATTTGGGAGGATTGCTTGATGCTTCTATGATGCATCTATTTGTCACTAATTACCTCTTGCTGAATTCAAACATTGATATGATGGTAGAAATTGAGTCAAAAATGGATATATTTGTTAAAGAAGCCAGAGTTTTAATTGATGCAAGGTACTCCCAGTATACTACTAAGGTGCAAGATTTACTGAATGTTAAATGGCCCACTGAGGGGGAGTACAATGTTTGGTTGGAGAAGTATACAGATTGAATAAGAAGAATAATGGATAGGAGAAGAATGATACATAGCCTAAAAATAGTACATATTTAAAAGATTTTGATAAAAACATGGTAAAATATTATTGTCTCCTCAACGCTCAAAGTGATTAGCATGTGGTGCTATTGTGGATTAAACATTTTTTTACCTTTTTCTATTTTATTTGCCTTGCTTCGTAAGTTTTGTTGTTTTTATTTCCTTATAGTTGGCATTTGGAACACATGGAGAATATCTTGTGACTGTTCTAACAAACTAATGATGTCTTTTAAGGTGGGACCTATTTTCCACAAAGATTTGAGAATATTTGTGCCTCATGTTTATTTTTTTCACCTAAAGACTCAAGCATAACCATGAAGGGAATATTGTTGCAAGTGGTCCTATGAAATCATGACATGTGTGCTATCTAGTTTGAGGCTTGTTTTGCTCCTTCATTTCTATAAGAAGGAATTTAGGACCAAAAGTATGAGAGCTAGAAAATTTTGAGTTGATACTGTTAGTGTTATCAAGAAAATACGAAGCAAGTGTTAGGGTCTTGGTTTTAATTTCATTTTGGAGTTCATTCTCATGCATATAAGATTGATAATGGTATAGCATTTTATGATACATATTAATATTGGTTTCATGGTTATTTTCTTTCCCTGTATGTCTGTTATAAGTTATGATTGAAAGAGGTCAAGGATTTCCTTCATTTGTCTCTATCATTATTTGATGGATGTTTAGTTTCATGTTTTCCTATCGATTCAATCAATTGATGCAAATGCTTATATGAGAGTGATAACTTATAATTACTATGTGCTAGGATATCTGTAAGAAGTGATAATCTTAGAGTCACAGAGAAATATTGTAGTGAAATATTTCTTGGGTTTATATGTGTTATTGTTTGAATTGTTATCATTATATGTTAAAGGATATTGACTTTGTGCTCTAGATAAAGACACTGGTTCATGTAGGATATTAGTGTTACATTTACAGTGTTGATTCAGTACTACTCATTCTTTTAACCATAAAGTTTCAAAAGGAACACTATTGTTACTCATTATTTTAAGTGTTTTCTCTCTCATAATCAACTTATATAGCATTAGCACAATAAGCTGCCAAGTTATTTAATGTTGCTATTAAGTGGTATCATGAGAGATATATGTTATTAACAATGTATTTGGTTGTGATTGTAATAGGTTTTTAGGTATACATTGTGGGACCACCCTCCTCGGTTTCACAAAGCCCAAAGAGTAGGAATAGGAGTTTAAGCAACCTCTATTTGTTCATTGGCCAATCCCTTTAGTATTACATATAATTGGAAAGGGCAAAATCCATAGGTATGTCTAGAGATCAGTTTGGTTCTTACAAAATAACCAACACCGACTATTATGGATTTGCATTACAAATCCATAACTCAGATTCTCCATACAAAACATTATTAAAGATCCTATGAAATAAATCATAAACCCATGATTGTAGTAAAGCATTTTAATCAATTACTTGAATTGAAGCAACAATGCAAACACACATCCAATTACATGAACTGGAGACCAATAGAATAATTCTTGATCATTTTATTGCTGGTTTATGAACATGTACATAGAAGAAAATTTGTATAAATTTTTCCATTATCGATTCTCAAATGATATAATTGTTGCAAAACATTTAAGCTAACTGTGAATACAGAATCATATCCTAAGACTCAACAAGTAACTCTATATCCATTATATGCTTATGCTTTCAAAAAAAGACTTCACTATGACTATCTGAGATCAACCAAAATTCCAAAGACCCCTGCACAATAGCCTTGAATTCCATTTTATATGATTCAAGGGAGCAAAACAAGCTTTGGGCTATTGGAAAATTTAATTTCATTTTATCTTGCATTTCCAAGAATTTCACTTCATTTCAACCCCAGGCGGTTATATTTACACTTTGAAGAAAAAAGGGGGGGAAATATAAGAAGGAAAAATTTGCAAAGCTTTTGAAAATCATAACCTTTTCATTCAAGAATTACATGTCATCTCTCAATTCAGCAAAAGGCACGAAGCATGAGTAAAGACAAAATAACATGTAAGCATACATTGGTTGGTTTTCCACATGCATCTAAATATTTAGAGAATATAGATTTTCCTCACATAGTTATTTCAAAGTCCAGACCTGTACTATACTCAACCCTATTCTATATTCTTCTCACCACCTTCATGGCTTACTCAACATATTTTTCCAGCCAATCTTTATACTCCTCTTCAGTGGGCACATTAATATCAAGTAATTTTTGCACCTTTGTACTATATGCATTATATCTTGCATCAATCACCACCCTAGCTTTTTTTATAAAGGTATCCATTGCTGTTTGCATTCTAATGAGGGTATCAATAAAGCCATTCAAAATAGTAAGGTCCAATTTATCATCAACATATCCTATTCGTGGGCCTGTAGTAGATTGACGCTTGACGAATTCCCTCCATGGTGCATATTCCATGAGTGTTCCATCCTCATTAAGGATCTTTTAGGCGCACCTCATTCTTCCATATACCTAGCGTTTTAATTTTACCTTGTATCTTTCTCCAACTTGTTAATGGGATCCTATGAGCTCATAGATCACTTCAATCCCCTTTATGATATCTAGAGATCTCTGGGGCTTCGGCTTCATCCCTTTATATTTGCTTGCATTTCCTTTAAATTGTTCAATCTACTACTCCACTTATTCCAAGTGTTCTAGAAGACATCTTGGACATGTTGGAACCTCTCAAAAGCCTCATGTATACCCTTGTATGTTAACCATGTATCTTCTACTCTGCTAGTAGTTTTAGTCAATCTATGACCCAAAATTTCATTAGCCATACCCTTTGTAATTTTATCCATATCATCTAGGAGTTTAACATTCTCTAATTTGACTATTTGGAGTTCATTCTTCAAGGAAAGAATTCTTGCTTTGAAAGCCTCTTTTTCTTGTGATGTTGTACTAGTAGGAGAAGCAAACAAGGTCTTCTAATCCACACTAACAACAATAGCCTTAAACTTTTGTATTCATCAACCAATTCTTATGCTTCTCAAGCAATTTCATGTACCTAGCTTGAGAGATTTCTATAGTATCCACACTTAACATGGTTGTGTGCATTATTAATCTTGCAGCTTGTGGGGCTATTATCTCTGAGGCTTTGCCAATTATTAAATCTCATGAGAGACCAGTTATCATTC
>VDFB02100577.1:0-18226 GCA_007258455.2 Sequoia sempervirens | reverse complement strand
GGCGTCTTGTGTCTTATGCTATAGAAAAAATAGTGCTCCAAAAATGGAAAATTGTATTAGGATTGCATTTCCTCTCCCATTCCATCCTCTCATCTATCAAAAATCCCCCCCATTCCATTCATCCTTTATCAATATCCCTCCCCTATCTATCCAATATCTTATCATCATCTCTTCAATATTCTTAGAATAATATAGATTGGTTATTCTAAGCATCTTGTCCCCCATCATTTTTATTCCTTTCATCCATGTCTCACATCCCAATCCAATCCTCCTCCATAAAATCTAACACAAATCATCTAATCACATCCTTGGTCTTGTTCTTCACCTTTCTACAAGCCTTGATCCAACCATCACCATCGTCATTGTCATCGGGATGTATCCTTCCCTATCCTTTGGTGTTGTTTCGGGAGGTATCCTTCCCTCATCAACAACCCTTTCATCGGGATGTATCCTTCCCTATCCTTGTGTTGTTTTGGGATGTATCCTTCCCTCATCAACAACACTTTCATCATCATCATCATCGGGATGTATCTTTCTCTATCCTCATGTTGTTTCAAGATATTCATTCCCTCATCAACAACACTCCATCCATCATCAACCCATTTTGGCTTGTAGCTTGATTGGGTAAACATCACATTTTTCCTTCAATCCATTTGTGCTTCCTCCATCTCCCATCACTTCTCATCCTCTCTTATCCACAACTTTACATCATCTTTCTCCTATAACCCTTGCATCATCTCATCCATTTTGAGAGTACACCCATGTTATCTTGAACCCACATGTCCTCTCAAGGGGGCATCCTCAAGCCCTAACCTTCATCTTCACCCCCATCATCTTCCTTCCTACTCACTCCTTTGATGATTGAGGCATCTTTCCCAATCTAACCATATTCTTCCAGGTTCTATGTTTTAATATTCTTTGAAATGATGCTACTTCGTAACACCATCTCAAAGAGGGCAAAAATGTAGACACCTAAATTTGGACATTTATATTAATCCAAATTTATCCCTCTTCATCTAAACACCCTCTTATTTGTGTTAATTAGGTAATAATGCTATTATCTAATTAATATCCTTAAATTCTTCTAAATCCCTAAGGTATTCAGTTAATAATTAAATACCTTACCCCTTTAATCCCCCTTTCATCAAATGAATTAAATAAATATGACATTTATTTAATTCCTCACATGTCACATCACTTTCACTTAATCTTAATCAACCTCTTAATCTCTTCATTAGGGATGTGCACATGCCTAATCCTTGATTAGGATGTGTCACATCCTCCAACTTTTGCAAGTTTCAGGCTTCTAATCTTCCTTAACCACTAATTATCTTCTAATCACTGATTATTTTTAATTCCTTTTTTATTCATCCAAGGCTCCTCTCTTCCCCGTGTGAATTTTTAATTCACTTTTATTCCTCCAAGGAATCTTCTCTTCCCCATGCAAGTTCTAGAGTCTTTGACTTGTCACATCACATGTGCCAAAGTCTTCTAGAATCTTTGACTTATCACATCAAGTCACATGTGGGTAGGTACTTACCTTTTTAGGCACCTTGTCTTATCCAAGGTACTTTCCATCTCTCTTTTTGGAACCTTGTCTTATCCACAAGATTTCCCAATCATGTGAATTTTAAATTCACTTTTTATTCACTAAAGATTATCCTCTTCCCCATGTGATCATTGAGAGGTCATGTCATCCCTTTTCCAAGGTACTTGCAAGTACCTCCACATTGTACCCTCCTTCCATCTCATCATGTCCTTTGGACACTTCATCCTCCACATGGCAAGATGTGAGGGCTTGTGAGTCCTCAAATCACCATAGCCCTACATCTTGGCCATGGTGGCTTAATCTTAACCATCCATTTCTCTAGAGAATTCAAATTCTTCTATAAATTCCCCTATTTTCTCTCATTTAGGAACCTTATGCATTTAATACCAAATTCTTGCCATTTTGCCATTTGAAGCCATACTTAGCCAATTTGCATATCTTGCCTTCATCATAGCACTTGAATCCATTAATCATCCACTTTCAACCATCTTGCATCCCATCTTGCATCTTTAATCTCATTTTCCATCCAAGGAGCATACACAACATTGAAGATCGAAGGTCCAACCAAGGGACAACTTGACAAGGTGTAATCGTTTCATTCCATCTTCTTTGTTTAAGTTCAACGTTTTTCCCAATCTTGAGGTGTTAGGTGTTCTTCATTGTTTCTTGCATTTTTGTTGTTGATACACATTTAGGAACAAGGATTTTCACCTAGTCACAGTTCCAACACGTCCGAATGAGTACGTTTATGGTAGGAATGGTCCTCTTTCACATCCAAACATGCATAATCGCTTCGAGCTATATTTAACTGGATCAATCCCTTAAGGGTCCAAAGTGCAAAAGGGCAATAATATTTGATGCGCTATTACTCGCAAACCGTGATACTTACAAACTCTCCATCTGAGCCTACGGGATCATGTTGGGCCCTTCTACAATAAAATCTCTCGATTTTTGTTATCTCAGAGTCATTTTCCCATGGTGTCTAGTTTTCAATTGATTGAAATTGTGTCAAATGCAAGTAGTGTAAAGTTGCAAAGTGGTGCAACTTTCGTTTTGCAACTGGTGTAATCAAACAGACTACTCCAACGCATCTTGATAGGTACATTTATTGTAGGCATGGTCCTCTTTTGCACCCAAACATGCGGAATCGCTCTAAGCTACATAACCAACTTGATCCCTTATGATGGCATGGAAAACAATAAAAAAGAGAAACATACACACACTAGTTGAGAAGTCCAATTTTTTCACGCATAAAGCATATGATCATCCTCAAGTCTAGCAAGCGCAAGACATGTTTTAATTATCCTCCTTACCCTTACAACAATATACAACCAATTGTAAATGTGTACAATGGTGGAACTTGGAAACATTTTATTTTTCCTCAATTAACAACTTTGGTTGTGAATCATTTTTTCATTTTCATTTGAAATGATTTGCTATGCTTGAAAATTGGAGTCTAAGAGAAACAAGTGATGCTCTGATGTACATTTATTATTTGGTGTGATAAATAAATTTTCCACCCTTGAGTCCATTTCTTATTTGCATTATAAATTACAAAGCTTTCTCCCAAGTCCATTTCCTATATAAGAAATAATATTGCAAAAATTTGACATATACATCTTTCAATGTGTTTATATGGTGATGAATTAAGAACATAAAAATTCATTTTGTACTATGAGGATTATGCTGTGAAAATGTTTAAAGACTATTCAAGATAAATGTTTGTAATATGATAATGTGTCAAGAAGTTAACTACTCATCATCTACTGTGAATATTATGTATCCTTTCCTTAATTGAGTTGTTCCAATCAAAAATATACTGGAATCTTTTTATGAAACATCTCATGGAATACCAATTGAAAACATATTTTTTGCTTTTAGATAAAGAATTTCATGGAACTCTTTGGATTAAACTGAATTGAGATATGTAAGAACAAGGGAGAATTAGGAAATACATTGCTCAAGGATCTTAAATAAGCCTTCTCTCCCATTGCAATTTTTGGTGGATTATTGCTTTCAAAGTATTATGAATGCTTTTCCTATTTTCTAGTTGACAGTTGCCATTTTAGAACGCTCATCTCTTGATATATATTATACTCATTCTTAATCAATTATCAAGTTAATAATTAGTGCATTTATTTATAGTTAATCTTTTCTTTTCAATTTGTGCAATTTTGGAATTTGTAACTCTACTAGTATTCCTATAAATATTGAAGTTGTTTAGCATCAATCAATAAATATTCAAGACAAACCATGAAGGACAACAATGATCAATGCTAGGGCTGACCAATTAATAAGTATACATGTGAATAAGTCAAGCATATATATGAATAAGGGAAGCACAAGTACTAAAAAACACATAAGCCTTGAAGTATACACACAGATACATAGTATACAAAAATTAATACAAAGTATATGCATGAAAATGTGTGTAAGTTGCAAAGTATACATTGGAATACATGTAAGTCACAAAGTATACACATAAGTTGTAAAGTATACACTTGAATACACGTAACTCATATCTATTGAACCATGGATTTATAATGCAAATATGGACACCATCGATAAAAAATATTTGTAGTAACCAAATAGCCATGTAGGCATACATCAATATATGTTGCTATAAGTATAAAATATATACAAAATAGCCATATAGGCTTACAAGAATGCCATGTAGGCATACAATGTCAAATATATCCAATATGTAAAATATGTACAAAAATATCATATAGGCATACAACAAAGGGATCTATAATCAAAAGTCCTTGCTCTACATCTTCTTGAAATAAATTTTTCCCCTTTGCTTGTTGGTTGGATGGTTATAGGTCTATCACTAATTTATTCTGAAGTTGAGCAGTGCTCCTAGTGCTCCTCCTAGGGTTTAGCTCTTGGTCAAGCTTTATCTGTTACAATAAGAAGTAAGGACATTAATATATAGAAATTACATTATAAAAATGATATATTTAACAAAATAATCACTTATTGCTAGTAGACGATCTCTCTCCTCATGGGAAAGATTTGCATGCTCATGTTGCCGTGTGTTGAAGCCCTATGCAAACCATCCAAAGAGAAATTAAACTAAGAATCAATAATGGTTTAATTTTTCACTAACTAACAACTATAACAACGTCCATGTAAATTAAAATTTAGTAATCTACCTCATACCTCCTCTATGAGATCCATCGATGACACTATAGCAGTTGAAACACCGAGCTCCATTTCCCTATGAACATTCAGAGGTATATCCACTTCCAACATATGAAAATAAAACAACAAATTATTCAATCATGAAGAAACTACAATAGCGATCCACGTCATTGCTTATAATGTATGAGATAATGAACAAAAAATTGAGTAACTTACTTATTAAACTATATATTTATGACTATCATGCTTACTATTTTCCCTATCCATAGCTTGTTTGAAAGCACCTATTTTTATGCTTTTACCCATAGCAACAAGGTGGTGAACCATTTGATAAAATGCTTTTGTAGACATGTACGATAACTATGGTAGTCTAGAGAAGGCAATGAACTATTTGAAAAAATACCTCAAAGAAATGGGGTCTCATGGTGATGGAATGCCATTACAAACAAATGTTTCATGGCATTCCATCACCATAAG
Organism: Sequoia sempervirens; assembly: GCA_007258455.2. Lineage (NCBI taxonomy): Eukaryota > Viridiplantae > Streptophyta > Pinopsida > Cupressales > Cupressaceae > Sequoia > Sequoia sempervirens. The sequence goes on along the minus strand of VDFB02100577.1, from coordinate 13,053 downwards.
ACCACATTTCTTTGAGGCATTTTTTCAAACAATTCATTGCCTTCTTTATGGTATTATGTTGGGATGGGGTGGATGGTATAGTGTGGTCTTGGTTATGAGATGGAGGGTGATTATGACATGAAGAGGGAGGGGTGGGGATATGAACAAGTGGAATAAAAGGTGGAAGGTTCCATGTGTAACTAAGGGTAAATTTCTAAGGATTAGATTCAGTCAATTAAAAGCACAATAAACCCAAAGAAGTAATGAAGTGCAAAGGAAAATAAATGAAAACACAGAAAATAGAACAATCTCACCCAATGTCTTCAATCTCCATGGCTGATCTCCATTACACCTTCTAACTTGTTGATTTGTGTTTCCCTCAGATCCAGTGTGTGAGCAATCTTGACTATGCCATTGTCCTAAACAAGCTTTGAAGGATTTGAATCTTAAATTTCTATGCCTATGACAATATGATAAATGAACATAATACTATGAATACTAAAATGACTATAATGCCTATATTCATGAAGTGGTCCCAAAATTATGAACAAAATTGTCTTTTATAGAAAACATAATTTTGAATGGACGGATGAGATCGACTCCTGACAAAAACCTAAAATCAAAGGACGAGATTCAATCTGATAATCCCTAATCATGGTTAGGGTAAAAATCCTTAGACGAGTGGTCAAGGTGTTATAGAAGAAAATTGAATTAGTGGTGGAGAAAAGAGGAGATAATTAATTTTGAAAATAAAGATTTTCAAAATTGAGAAGATAAAGATAAACTGCTTTGTGAGATTCATAAAAGATGGATTGAAAAGAAATTTTGATAAAATCAAGAACCTGCTTGCTTTATTTGATTTTTGGAAGAAAGCTACCAATCAACTCAAAATATGGATTTTGTGAGACAAATAAATAATCTTTTTTAGATTATTTACCAAAATGGACTGTCAGTTAAGATTGTGATGACATTTTAAATAATTTCATTTATTTTGACAATTAAATAATTAAAGATAATTATTTAATTTAGAAGATAAGATTAATTTAAATTTGGAATAAAATCAACAATTCACTTAATTTCATGAATGAAAGTACTAAATGTCGAATAAAACTTTATTTTTTTAATAATTATGTTGTTCGACTCGAAGAAGGGTGATTAAAACAAACTAAGAAAAATTTTATTTAAATTGGCGGGTGTTGACTGGATAACAACACTCATTTAAATAAATTTTATTTATTTATTTAATAACTGAAAGAATAAATGATGAATTAATTAAATAATTATGAATTATTTAATCAATAGTCAAATGTGGACCAAGGACATAATTAAATGTCATAATTATGCTAGGACGAAAGTGGTAAAAATGAAGCTTGCAGGCCTAGGTCATTTTTAGGTGTCTACATTTTGCCCCTCTTTTTCATAATGTCGCTTGTCGTGTTGTGACAAAAATAATAAGTCAAAGCCATGCCCCAGTGAAGGTAAAGGGTATCAATGCCCCCTCAGAAAAAATTTCAAATTTTGGGTCGGCGGCAGAACAATTTGGAAAAGGTCCCGATAAGTCAATTTAATGACTAGAAAAACAACAGCACAGTCAGTTTTGGATTCGAACAATTTTAAGACAGCCTACGGAGTGGTCAAACCTAGTCAAATGAGTCTCCAGTAATAACCGAATTTAGAAATGTCATTTTGACCTTATAAATAGGTTGACAAAGGGGTAAAAGTCAATTCACTTTTACTATTTACTTTGCGAATTTCGAGAGTTTAGAGCGAAAAGGAGTGCAACGACGATGGTGATTCCAATGACAGAGCATCGCGGGGAGATCGTGCGGACATTCAGGCGGCCAGAGGGCTCAGAGCCAGTGGTATGTACCCCTGTCCCACTTTGTAATTTTTTCATTTTGCATGTCATAATTAGGTTTATAGGGCAAATAATGAATGTGCCGCGATGCATATGCGTTCGCGTTTGACGCATTTGCTTTCGCGTTCGACGCATATGGTGCGTCGCGATGTGAGTGTGAAAAAAATGAGGGTAGAATGGTGGTTTGTGCCGCATTTGACTTATTGAGTCGCATTTGAATGCTTGAATGCCACAATCGCCAATTTGCAATGCATTCGTTATTTTGATCGATGCAATTGTTATTATGCGACGCATTCGCCTTGTTGTGATGCAATTGTCAAATTTTGTGACGCAAGCGTGAACATGCAACGCATTTGAGAAATCAAACGACGCATTTGCGATGTTGGACCGCATTTGATGTACGGAACAACGCAGTTGACATTTTGAGACGCAATTTCCTAATGCGACGCATTTGCATTTGACCTTGACCAAAGTTGATTTTGATATTTGCGTAACCTTAGATGCTTGTGATAATACTAAAAATTTGTGCAAAAGGTACTGACGACTTATTTGGCATTTTGCAGAGGCAGCTTGCCCCGATTTACACATGTGAGAGCAGACCGATGACATTTCGCCTTTGGCTTAATCAGCCGAGGCTCTGCAAATGGTTTCCGCGCCAGCTATTTTGACCGGTGACGCCCTGCTGCTGCTTTACATGCCCTATTCAAGTGAACAAGGGATTAATGACGGCTCAGGTGATGCGGTATTCTCGAGACTCCGTTCTTTCCACTGCATCGTGTGAGGGGCCACCATTACTTCTTTAGAGGATGTCTATCGGATTCTCAGGTTGTGGATCTTCAATTTTAGGGGAGCGATTATTCCTGACACCTCATGGCGAAAGTGCATCTTCTGAAAGGTACGATCAGGGTGTAGGACTGGGCATCCAGAGATATGAGATCAAATGGGAGTTCATGGCAGAGCACTATGGTCGCTTTGATGCATTCCTTGTGACCTTGATTGTAGGTATTTTGGTTCCTGACCGTTGGGGACATGGATTCCCTATTGGCTGGGGAGACGTCCTGGTTGGTATGAGACGAGACAGGACCATTTATGCTTGGGGTCCTTGTTTTTTGGGGACACTTTACCATTAGTTGCACGATGTTTCCTACAGGAGGGCAGAGAGTATCTCCTGCGGGACTACTTTGATGATGATTTGGGCTTGGGAGCACATTGCCATATTTCGTCCTCCCATTTAGATACCACAGTTGGCTGAGGGGATGCCTATGCCTATTACTATGCTGGTGCATTATAGCAGACACAGATGGGTGAGACCGGTTGGTGGTGGCACAGGATTGACACCATGGTGACATTTATCTGGAGGCTGTACAAAGACTATGAGCAGTGGGACGATGAGGACGAGCACCTTAGCCTTTGCAGATAGTACATATATTTGATTGGGAGGACCGTGCAGACCTCACTTATCATCGAGATGTATTTTTCGCAGCATGTCCTTAGGCAGTTCAGAGAGCAGCAGGGTGTACTTGTAGGGACAACCGAGTATGCCCGATCATCCAAAGAGTATGCTTGGGGACCAGCCATCCCAGTGGCCTTCGCAGAGCAACAAATTGATGGGCTAGGAGCCCCGCCACGGGGACGTATGTATGTATAGCTAACCTCGACCACAGCGCATCATGATTTATGGTGGCGTGTGCAACACGTATCGCTGTCGGCCGGGATCGATCCTCGATCAAATGAACGTGAACAGCTGGTCGTGCCGACACCCCCGGCGTGTTGAGGAATGACCAGGAGGTAGAGGACTAATAGGGCAGAGGCAACGGGAGTGGATGGAGGGATGGAGGGGTAGGGGTGGATGGATGAAGGAATGGAGGAAGATGGATCATAGGGGGGCTGGGACAACAGGGGAGATGGGAAGAGGAGGGTGGAGAGATGGAGACATATGAGGAGGAGGTGGAGGTGGGGGGATAGGAGGAGGTGGAGGTGGGGGGGATAGGAGGAGGAGGTAGAGGTGTGGATAGGAGGAGGAGGTGGTGGAATGAAGGACATGGATGGAAATGGAGGAGGACAACACACTGGGATGGAATGAAGGAAATGGAATGGAAGGAAGTGGATCTGGGGACTTGAAACGGAGCAGGAAGGGGCCGATGGCGTCGCCATCGGGGCAAGACAGTATGAGCGCGGCAAAGGCCACCCAGGACGGGATCCTACCTTGTCATGGTCATAGACGAGGACAGGCAGTGGCCATAGATCAGGTAGTGCCAGTGGCAGCAGGAGTCATACCAGTGTCGGAGGGTCTACCTCGACAGGGCACACACAGGGCATAGGTCACATCACTCACACCGGTACACCCCGAGTCACCATTCGAGCCATAGTCATGGGTCGACTAGTTCAGTACAGAGGTCAGTACAGGGACAACCACCAGTTGTTGATCCATCTACTTCTCAGAGTCAGGCAGCAGTGACATCACAGATGTTCGTTATCGTGGAGATGACACCTTCATTCTCAGTTCCACCGGTAGCATAGACAGAGGTTGCTACAGGTTCGCCTATGATTTCAGTACCAGTGACAGAGCTTCCGCCTCCACACTCTTCACCACGAGGGGATGATGAGAGTCTACCCTAGGGGCATGCTTGTTTTTACGACACATTATGTATATTATTGAGTCTGCGAGCTCCATTTTTGGGATATCTGTTGACTCTATCATGTGACATTGTACATTTTTGAGATGGTATTTATATGATGATGCAATTTTGACGTGGCCTACATGTGTATTATGTGATGTTCTTTGATTTATGTATATGATGTGATGTCCTATGTATGATGCTTAATTTATGATGCCATGTATGTCCTATGATATGTGCTTATGATTATGATGCCATGATAATGTAGTGCTTACTTATATGAGATGATGATGATAATAATATGCATAATGTATTTATGAAATGGGTGCAATGTTGATGCTTATGTTACTGCAATGTTTGCGATTAAGTAAATGCTATGGATGATGTATGTATGGACCTAATGCAATGTTTATATGATCATGTATGCACTTATGTTTTTGTATGTCACAGGATATCATCAAGAGATGAACGAAAGAGGAGGACCAGACCGATGATAGAAGATGACCTGACCGATGAGAGAAGAGGACCAAACCGATGGAGATGCATGTTAGTTCCTAGACCAAATCCTTCAAAGCTTTACTGTAGGATTTTAATATTATCATCATTGGGCAGACTGTTGTAATGGCCCATAAACACCATGATATGACATAGATCAAGGTGTGCAAGGTCATACCATTACATAAGACCAGCAGTCATAGACAAGGATGATCATGACTCATACTCAGAGCGTGATTGCCCCAATCTTTTTGTCATAATCAACCACAAGTAGAAAAAGACAGACAAATCATGAAATGTCGTTGCTTCTCTAAATCCTGTTTCCAGGACATCCTTGAGAAACTAGCGACATGATTGCCAAAAATATAACAAAATAGAGCCCTTATCATGATACGTCATTTTTTTTCTAAATCCTAGAATCAAGACCTTGTTGAGAAACTAGTAGTCATGCGTGTCAATCATCATGATACGTTGTTGCTTCTCTAAATCTTGGTAGTGGGATCTCGCTGAAAAACTAATAACATGATAAAAAGTCAAAAGACAAGTGTCAAATGTTTGCCAAGTGCGTCTGGATATCCATTGTTCTGATGTCAAGATGCCATGTTTGATAGTGTCGAGATGCCAAAATGTTTAAATTTTTGATGATCTTAGATGAAAAATGTCAAGAATTGCCGAATTCAAGAAGGACACATCTTGAATAATGTTGATGTCAAGAGGATTTGATCCTTAATAGTCAAAAGGGGTCCCTCAAAATGATGACGATTCCTAGGAAAGACACATCCTAAGGCATAGATGACAGAGTTGGTTCTTCAGAAGGACACATCTAAAGAATACTGATGTCACGAGGAGTGATCCTTAGATGTCAAGAGGATCGCTCAAAATGTTGAATGACAATGATGATGCCTAGGAAAGACACATCCTATGGCATGAATGACAGAGGTTATTGTTCAGAAGGACACATCTGAAGATTAACCAGGGGTTGTCAATTTGACAGGTTATGGGGATTTGACTTGTTTTGACCGAGTTTGACTCGTGTTGACCAGATGTCGCTATTGTCATGCTACGATAATGATTGTCATAATTTGCTTTATGAGTTTTGTTCATTTGGGAAAGATTTGCGTTGACCTGAAGAATTTTTGACATGTGTGCCAGTGTGATGTTATGAACCCTAATGGACTGACCTAGTGTGGCCTCGGGGGCTCATCGATAGATGGCCTTGCCTACGTCATACACTCAGAGACCTCGTAGTTCGACACAACCAATGACTTTGTATCGATGACCAAAGATTGTGTCATGATTTTATTTTGACAAACCTAAAAGGATTGACCTAATGTCTCGGGGACTCGAAACTGAGTCTTGCCTACGTATCAAATGCGTAGAGACAACGTAGTTCGAAAAAATGACAAAGACTTGACCAATTGACAGGATAGATTTGACCAGAGATGATCCTATGTTTGACATTTTGTTGTTGTTTTCTTCAGGTCATTTTTCAATTTTTAGGTCTTTCTTCAGGACATTTTGCAATGTGTTTTGTCTTTTTTCAGGACATTTTATGATGTTTTATCTTTTTTTAGGACATTTTGCGATGTTTTGGTCTTTTTTAAGGACATTTTCGCCATGTTTTTTGAAGCCGTATGTGACATCCATTGCAGTTATATGATACAAATTTTGCCCCCAGTAGGTCCAAGACCTAGCCATCTTTATGGAATATGGACGGGATGCTGTTGATTTACTAGACGGATAGTCGTTAGGATTCGATGTCAATCGTTTATCAACCATGAAAGGAAGGGTATAATGTTATGTCGATTGGCGTGATAATGGCGTGAGATGTCCTCCATCCTAAGTGAAGGCAGACAAAGTGATAGTAGATGGCAGAGCAATGATCGATTATGCATGGCGCCTGTTTGCCAGGTTTTCACCATGGTACCTATCCAAAGTTCCTGTTTTCCAGGTTTTCACTATTGGATGAAATTTTTCTCTTTACTATTTTGTCATTTTTCTTATTTTTTTTGGTTGTTGCCGAGATGCCTATTTTCCAGGTTTTCATCAAGGCAACGATTTTTTTATCATTTCTAATTTTTTTATTTTTTTTGCCATTCTCAGCTCGATCTCCTTATGTTATGCGTAGAACTTCTAGAGATGTAGACTGTTGATGGGCTCTGTCAATTGTTCTCCATCTAGAGTCACTAGCTGATAGGCTTCAGAACCAAAGGAAGAGATGATGACATAAGGACCCAACCAGTTTGGTTCAAACTTTCTAGCCTTTTCTCTATCAGCTTGGTTTTTAGGGTTCTACATTAGGACTAAGTCACCAATGTCAAATTTTTTGACCATGACCCTCTTATTGTAACTGCGATAGAGACGGTTCTGATACGCTTGTAGATGGTTCAAGGAATTTTTTCTTCTTTCTTCCAACATTTCCAGTTCATGTAGGCGCGATTGTCTATTCTCCTCTTCATCCGTCAAACCCTTCAGGGAGACTCGTAACGAAGGAATTTTGACCTCAATGGGAAAGATTGCCTCAACACCATAAACTAGGGAAAATGGAGTGGCTCCTGTAGGCGTACAAATGCTAGTGCGGTAAGCCCACAGAGCAGGATTGAGTTGTATGTGCCAATCATGGCCAGCGTCATTGACCGTCTTTTTGAAGATTTTAACAATGGTTTTATTTGACGCCTCAGCTTGACCATTTCCTTGTGGGTAATATGGAGATGAAAAATGGTGTTGGATATGGAATTGCTCACATAACTCACGAACGTCTTAGTTTTTGAATGGATGTCCATTGTCAGTGATGATGGATTGCGGAAGGCCATACCGACAAATAATGTAGTTAAGGATGAACTTGGATATTTGTTTTTCGATAATATATGTCAATGGGATAGCTTCAATCCACTTCGTAAAATACTCAGTGGTGGTGATAATGAATTTATGTCCATTGGATGAGGTTGGATGGATCTTACCCACGAGGTCGAGTCCCCATTGAGCAAAGGGCCAAGGAGAGGTGATCGGCCGAAGTTCCTGTGCAGGAGCATGGATCGAATCACTGTGAATTTGATATTTGTGACAAGTCTTGACATATTCTAATGCATCCTTTTCAATGGTCGGTGAATAGTACCCAAGTCTCGTTATCTTCTTAGCTAGAGTAGGACCACTCGAATGAGATCCGCATATACTGTCTTGTACTTCATGTAAGGTTGTACCCGCTTCGTTAGTGTCGAGACATCTAAGGAGGGTGTTGTCAAAGCTACGGCGGTAAAGGGTGTCACCGACGATGGAATATCTTGCAGCTTTTCTAATGAAAGACTTCTTCTGGTTACTGGATAGGTTGGGTGGAAGGGTTTGGGACTTAAGGTAGTCGTGAATGTCTTGATACTAGGGAGAGTTGGGCCCAACAAGTTTGTAGACCATTTTTGATTCCAGAATGTCATAGGCAGGAACCAACAATTGTTCTATGAGAAACTCCAACTATGGCAGATTGCTTGGGATGTCAAGGAGAGAGCCTATTGTAGCCATTGCATCCGCTGCTTTGTTCTATGTTTTTGGAACTTGTTCAAAAGTTACCATATGAAAGTACGTTTGGAAACTATCAACCATTCGCTTATAGGGCATCAACTTCTCATCTTTTCTGTCATAGTCGTCATTAACCTAGTTGATGACAAGCTGAGAATCCCCATAGACATGTAGTGCCCTAATTTTCCATTTTATTGCCATTCTTAGACTTGTAACCAATGCCTCATATTTTTCCACATTGTTCGTGCATGGGAATGCAATGTGGAAAGACTTAGGAATGGAGTCTCCTTGAGGGGTGATAAACAAGATTCCTACCCCTGAGCCATGATTTGTGTGTGATCCGTCAAAATAGAGTCACCAAGGTGCCTTAGGTTCTGTATGGAATATTGACTCATTTGGAAAATCTGCCACTAGCAGGTGATCACTTTGCAAAGGTGCATCTGCTAGTTGGTCTGCAATGACCTATCCTTTTATCGCCTTTCTTTCCACATACTGAATATCATATTCACTTATAATCATGACCCATTTTGCTAGACGTCTTGTTAATGCTGCCCTGCTCAACAAATATTTTAGGGGGTCAATCTTTGCTACCAACTACGTCTGATGGCTTAGCATGTAATGCCTTAGTTTTTGTGCGCCGCAAAAATCACCAGTCATCTCACTGGTGCAGTTCAGCCTCACCCCACCTACCCACCACTGCCTTCTCGGCCTTGCGCTGCACACCCCGAACCAAGCTGCTCCAGACGCATGTGACGGCTTCCATGAAATGGCGCCTATGGCAAACTAGCTGACAAAGAGGGGCCTCTTTGGACGATGAGCGACTTTGGACATTTTTCTGTCCACACAAAGGGGATAGCCTTGTGCAACAGGTATTGGAATGGGTGGCACTTGTCAGCCAATTGGGCTATGAAGCACCAAATAGATTGTACCCTGCCTTGTAGAGTTCTGAGTTCACTGATTCCTCTGGGAGGAGGCATGTCTATGATGGCTTTGACTTTTGTTGGATCAACCTCAATGCCTCTTCGAGAAACTATGTAGCCCAAGAGTTTACCTGATGTTACACCGAAGACACATTTCTTAGGATTTAGTCGGAGTTTGTATTCTTGCAGTCATTTGAAAATTATGTCTAAAACCCTGAGGTGATCTTTCATGGTTGCTGATTTAGCCAATAGGTCATCTACATAATCTTCCATTATTTTATGCATCATGTCATCGAAGATTGTAGTCATAGCCCTTTGATATGTGGTGCCTGCATTTTTGAGACCGAAGGGCATGACATTCCAACAGTATGTTCCCCATGGGCAAGTAAATGTCGTTTTGTGCTAGTCTTATGGGGCAATGCGAATCTGATTATAGCCAGAGAAACCATCCATGAGGGATAGCATCTCATATCTTGCTGTAAGGTCAACTATGATGTCAATGTTGGGTAAAGGAAAGTCATCCTTTGGGCATGCCTTATTTAGATCTCTAAAATCTGTGTAGACGTGGATCAACCCATTTGGTTTTGTTACCGACACCAAGTTAGATATCCATTATGCATAGTCAATCGACCGAATGAATCCAGCGTCTAGAAGTTTCTTCAACTCTACCTTGACCAATAGAGCGAATTGAGGGTGCATTTTGCATAACTTCTGCTTGACTGGTTTGACATTAGGCAATAGTGGCAGATGGTGTAGGGCCAGTTCTGGGTCTAATCCTGGCATGTCTGCATAGGACCATGCAAAGTTTATTTTACATTCAACAAAGAATTTATAAAATTCTGGTCTCTCTTCTTCAGTCAATGATGTAGCAAAGAGAACCATTTTGGGGTCTTCTGCAGTCGATATGTTATCTTCTATGGTATCTTCTACTAGCATAGCTGACTTCTCTTGTTGCATAGGAATAAATTCCAGTCCTCCATCTTTGGGTGCCTCAGAGAGGTTTTCACCCATAGATACGTCCTTTGTTTTTATTATTTTGTCGTCAAAAGGTGCCTTTCGGTTTTTACTTTTGCGACCGGAGGACAGAGCAGTCTCGCCGAAGTATGTCGTACAATCCAGATCAATAGCGAATCCTGCCTTGTGGTCACCATTAGGTATGTCTTCGCGTAATCCCATAAATTATGCAATTGCCTCATCATTCTGAAACATATCCAGGATTGGCGGGCCTTGTTGGTCCCAATCGACTAGTTGAGGATAAACTAGGGAAATGCCATCGTCAGTGTTGGTGAACTACAGGGAGGATGTAGAAATCATGCAGACGGATTTAGTGATATTGTAGATGAGGTTATCATAATCAAACTCCACATCAGATTCTATCCAATATTCCCCTTCGCTTGTCTCATATTCGTTGTCGAAATAAGGGGTGAAGGACCTAGAGTCATGATTATCAATGTCATTTGGTAGTTTGGATGGGTTGGACTGATAGGATTCAGATAGTGGGGTTTGTAAATCATGGGGGGTGGTAATGGGAGTTTGACTATTGGGTGCCTGATCAATTTTAAATGTTTACCACAATCTTTGTTCAGAGGTCAGTTCCCCTTCTTCAACAAACAAATAATCTAGGCAATAGTCACTTAGGGATCGTTCTGAGCCAAATTCCCACTCTTCGGAGTCAGTTTCAGTGAGGGTCTCCCTAGTAGTCTCAACACTATCTAAAGCATGTACTCGCTCACTTGAAAGTCCAGAGGTACGTCGTTCGTCATAGTCGGGCAATCCAAACTCTAATCTAAGATACTTTGGTATTTTGAAAGGTTCAATGGGCTCCCTTCGTCCTGCTTTATTTCTGTCCAGGCCACTAGTACCATCGTAGCCCTTAGCCTTCATTATATCATAACCCTTGCCATATTTTTGAACTGGTAATGGGGGTAGTGCGATAGTATCCTTATAGATCCATCCTGTGATGTCAGCAAGGTCTTCATTACTCATGTCCCCCCATTTGATGAAAACCATTCTTGGTGGAACCTTAAAAATAATTTGGGGTTCCATTCTAAAACATGGCCTACCATAGACCTTTGGCGACTTGGGTATTGTTGTTATGTTGTATGTTGTGTACAGTTTGAATTCTCCGTATCCGAGGTCCTGGATCTTGACAGTGGATTCAACCTTAGGGCTAGTTGAAGGTGGTGGTATGGCGGAAGACGTGGATGGAGTGGATGTGGAAGATGGCATGAGTGTGGATGGGTCGATGTATTTGGATGACGAGGAGCCAGGTGCTTCTCGGTTAATAGGTACTCAGTTTTCAGAGATACCCCTTAAGTTTGTACAATATTGGAAAGGGTCGGGGTCTCTGTATATGGTTAGTTCTGTGCCATGATCAAATGGAAACTTTAGGCATTGGTGATATGTGGATGGAACGGCTTTTAAGGCATGTATCCATGGACAACCGAGCAAGATATTGTATGGTAGTTCCAAATCTAGACCCGCAAAATGTGGTCCATTGGAATGGTCCTACCTTGGTTAGGAGCAAGATAGCACCATGTGAAGTGGGCACTCTTCATCATCATATGCTGGATCAATATACTCTTTGTTTTGGTCTAATGCATGCATCTGGAGAACTTGTGAGCCCAACCAATTTGGAGGGAGCATATGTTCAATCCTACTCCACCATCTACTAACACCCGTTTGACTTTGTGTTTGTGGAAAAATGTTTCTATATGCAAGGCATCATTGTGGTTGGTTTTAGGTGATGAATAGTCTTGATCCAAGAAGGTGACATGGTAAGGCGTAGTGAGGTATCCCACCATGGTCTCAAACTGATTGACATCAATGTCCTTGGGGACAGATGACTTGTAGGGTTTTATCTAGTATATCCTTGTGCACGGAGAGAGATACGAAGCAACTCAAGTATAGAGATTTGCATGGGAGTTTTCCCTAGCTGGTCAATAAGGTTGAACTAACTTTTGGGTTGACCTTGCTTGGTGGTTGGGGTGGGTCTTGTTTGTTTAGCAGATGGGCCAGGTATGGTAATTTTGGGTTGCCTAGTGGGAGATGGACCAACTATGGTGACCTTGCCACTTCGAGTAGTAGCATTACACTGAGGTGCTCTCTTGATCGTAATGGTGTTGATGTATTCGTCATTAGTTCATACATTATTTATAATTGGTCCACTAGAATAATCGTACTTGGCTCAGACATAGTTAGCTTGATTATTGTTTGTCTGTGGACCTAAGGTGGAAGCATTATGAGAACCATGGTCCTATAGTGGGTTCTTATGGATAGAATGATCTAAATTGGAGGTGAATTGAGATCCGCCTACTTCAATGATACGGCTTTCGATAATATCTTGTACTAGATTTTTCAATTGTCGACAGTTAGAGGTTTTATGTCCTTTTTTACGATGATAATTGCAGAATGCATTATCATCCCACCATGCTGGTTTGAATTGTCCTGGGTCATATGGTTTTGGTTCCTGAAGTGTGATGACGCCAGTTTGGATGCATTTCTTGAGGACTTCCTCAATGGGTTCACCCAAAGAAGTGTATGTGCAACCTTTAGGAAATTGTCTCATTTGATGGTATTGTCCCTGATTGTTTTGAACACTTTGGTTGTTTGAAGGGACATTGGGAGGAGGTGTCAATGTCATTGTTGGTTTGTTTTGTTGTTGAACCCCTTT
>VDFB02100576.1:0-28580 GCA_007258455.2 Sequoia sempervirens | reverse complement strand
TTTCTCCTTTTTTTGGGACTTGTAATCCACAAAAGTATACTTGAGGGCTATATGTGGTATAGTAATTACAAGACCATAGAAAATATATATTTTTAGTATAATAAGAATCATACTTTTTCTATTGCATTTTATAGTATAAATTTTTTATATTATAACATCTTGTATAAGAAATTTATCTATCTTATTTTTTAATTTTTTTGAGGAATTTTATTTATTTGTTTTTATTTAAAATATTTCTAATTTGAAATAACATAAGTGAAAGATAGGGCTTTGAAAAATAAGGGCAATAAATAAACACATTTATTATTACTTGGGTGCTTTCAATTGATGATAGTTCAACCAAAATATTTTTTATTGAAATTTTTTAAAGTGAAATAAGGTTTCAATCAAAATAAACTTTCAACCAAAACGTATTTGACCAAATGCATGATGTCCCAATACTTGCATATTAGTTTGTGAGAAATCTATTTTTTTGGGCTAAATATATATAGTGTTTTAAATTGTGTTTTTAACTCAAATTAAACAAATTTAATAGTGCATTAACAATTGTGCAACCCAATTTTTATGCAAAGACCTTTTTAAAGCTATGAATTCTCTTAAATTTCTTTAATTATTTTATACACAACTTTTTCAGTAATATATTCTAACTATATGTGGTCATTCATTTTTCTTGTTAGTTTATTTCCCTCTTTTCAAGTCCACCCTACAATACACTAAACAAATAGTTAACAAGATTACTATCTCCTTTCTTGAAAATTAATCCTCAAAGGTATATTTCACAACTCTCTAGAATAGAGTTATAAGAAGAATATAGAAAACAATGTCATTTACTCTTTTTTTTCTTGACATTCTTTTTGCTAGAGTTAATAGCATATTTACACTTAAGTTTACTTAGGTTTTCATTATAGTTTAATAGTACATTTAATTAATGGGATGGTTTTTTTCTTGTGTGGGTAGTTTTTACACCCGTTACCTATTTTTCTTGCCTTTAAAAGGTTGTACTATTATGTAATTTATCATCTCATTCTTAATGCATTTCTCTTTAGTGAAATATCTTCTCTCTTGCTTGTGAAGGTTTATTTCTACAGTTGGTTCTTCCTGAGTGTGTTTCTCTCTCATGGTATCAGAGCCACCCAACTATGAATCCTTTCTGAGAGCTTTCATCGGAGATTTTGAGATCGATTGGAGATCATTCAACATTTGAAAAAAATTTAAATTTTCAAAATTGCCTCATTCTTCCTTTCTAATAATTTCAATTTCCTCTTGTTGGGTGTGATTTTTGTTGTCATTGAGGAAGGTGATCTATGGAGTTCAAAGGATGATATATCTTCTTCTTGTGGTGCCATTTTTCGGGCAACAATTTCTAGCTTGTCTGGCGTCATTTTTCTGCGTTGGAGAGGGTATTCTCTTTTGGAAGAGGCCCTTGATTTATTGTGTGAAATGCATTGTTGAAGAGGCCCATTTGGAAGCATTTGGGATGGGCACGATTGCAGGCACTATGATCTGGCATCTAAATCTTCAAACACCAATCCCGTTTTTACCTGAGTTGAGGCACTTTTTCAATTGGAGGAATTATTTTTTACCACATTGAAGGGTCGCATATTACCTCTAGGGTGCATAGTTTTTTGGAGAGGCTACTAGAGAGCCCATGCATTTTTTTACTAGAGGGTGCATTTTTTAAGGGTTTATTCTACAATTTCTTTGAGGTTGTTGGGCACATATTTCTCCTTTTTTTATTGGAGGCATTCCTTTTTTTATTGGAGGTGTTTGAAAGAGGAGGCTATTTGTGTTTTTCCAAGAAGCACAAACTTCACATTTTATAAAGTTTGATCAAAATATTTAGGACTTCATTGCACAACCAAAGTGAAGTGGGCCCAAAGGTATTTTGAATGCAAAATTATTTATCCCACATTGGCCGCTGGTATTTGACTTTAGCTCTTCAAATAGACCGACGATTTCACATTGAGTGTGACCAAGTCTCATAGTTGGAAGAGGCACGTCCATGTGAGAAGGGCATAGTGTGATTTCACCAACGCCAGGTTTTCTGTGTACTTGGAGCACCTGCAAATCGATGGCTTGTGCATTAACTTCATGGGTGGCACTTGGTGAATCATTTGAAAAGCTACCCACAATTATTTTGCTCAATTTTTTTCCAGTTTCAAATAATTAGCTTTTTTCTTTGAGTAATTTTGGAAAAGTGGTGAAAATTTAAATTCTAAAGACTACTTTATTGGAGGTTTTTATTTAGTTTGGTGCAGTTTTTTTTAATGGAAATCTTTGTCATGGATACTCCCCATAATTACCACAGCTGGAAAATGAAAATGTGTAGATTGATTCAATCTCAAGGTCTATAGTCCACAATGAGTGCTACCCAACCCTCTCACCAAGGAATATGAAATATTTTCCCTGTAAAAATAAGTGTGATCAAGCTATGGGTTTGATGAAATTAAATGTTTATGATATTCTCCTTTTTCACATGTTGATGAGTTGAGGACACCCAAAGAAATATGGGATAAGTTAGAAAACCTGTTTGGTCAAGTCAGTGAGATCTGTGCATTAGAACTGGAGGCTAAATTAACCTCTCTTACCCTTAAAGCATTGCCTGCTATTGATGACTTTCTAGTGAAATTCAAATCAGTAAGGTCACAACTAGTGGGATGTGGGAAGAGAAAAACTAATAAGGAGTTTATTTTCTTAATTCTATCCAAGTTGAGAGGCCCATTTGTTGTGTTTTATTCTACCTTTTATTTCATAATGGAGCTTTGGGTAGTATATTCCAAATGCCTTCTTTTGAAACCTTATGTGACTGGTTAACATGAGAACAAGCAAAACTTGTCCAGTTGGAGTGGGTTCCTACAATCATGCATTGGTTGCCCAAGAATCTAAGAGTAAAGGGAAGAAGAAGCATAAACCTAAAATAGAGTCAACTGAGACTTTCACCTCTTCAAAAGAGGATAAGCCCAAGAAGGAGAAAATCAATTGTGCATATTGCAAGAAAAAATGGCATGATGAGCATCATTGTTACATGAAGAAGATTGATGAACTCTCACACCTTCTTCAGAAAAAAAACATTCTATTGCCCTCTTTTGTAACTCCTCCTTCTATAGCCTCTACATCTTCATCTCCATCATCATCCAACCCTACACAGTTTGGGAATGCAAGGGTTGCAAGCGATAAAGGAGATAAACACTACATGGGAAAAGGACATGCACTCATGACTTCTGCAGCTCTAATTCTTATCGTGATAGATGGTTTTTGGACCTAGGTGCATCTCACCACATGATTTTTTCACACTATCCTTTCATGGGCCTTCATCCTTCTAACACTTCCAAGATTTTGTTGGGAGACAGTGAGCTTTTGGATGTTGCAGGGGTAGGAAATGTTGAGATAGGTGTTGGTTGTTTCAGGGATGTACTGTGCTTTCTAGAGACATACAAATATGTTTTCCATCTATCAGATAACACATGGAGAGGTTCCCAAAACTATGGAGTTTACTGTCAATTTTGTGTTTATCAGAGAGGCTAGTACTAGAAAAGTTGTCGCAGTTGGTAATATTGATCATGCGTCTCATCTATATACCTTCTCTCACTTTATTGATGATGATGGCTATGTTCCTCACACTCCTCTTGCAAGTGTTGAGAGCAATTCAGGAGATATTGGTCATCTAAATTTTGGAGTACTTCAGACTCATGTTGATACAATTCTTGTTGCTTCATAGGTTTGGTCTATAGCACAATAGGATATCTCTGATCCCTTAGATCTTGTTTTATTGGATGAGTATTTGGCAGGCATCACATATTTTTTGAATTGTTTGAAAAGGTTCCCACTATTATTTTTCTCAATTTTTTTCTAGTTTCAAATAATCAGCTTTTTGTTTGGAGTAATTTTGGAAAAGTGGTGAAAATTTATATTCTAGAGGCTACTTTATTGGAGGTTTTTTTTTAGTTTGGTGCAATTTTGTTTTTCGATGGAAATCTTTGTCATGGATACTCCTAGAACCATTGAATTGTTTACTCCCCATAATTACCACACCTGGAAAATGAAAATGCTTAGATTGCTTCAGTCTCAAGGTCTGTGGTCCACACTGAGTGCTACCCAACCCTCTCTCACCAAGGAATATGAAATATTTTCCCATAAAAATAAGTGTGATCAAGCTATGGGTTTGATGAGATTAAATGTTTCTGATAGTCTCCTTTTTCATGTTGATGAGTTGAGTACACCCAAAGAAATATGGGATAAGTTAGAAAACCTATTTGGTCAAGTCAGCGAGATCCATGCATTAAACCTGGATGCTAAATTAATCTCTCTTACCCCTGAAGCATTTCCTACTATTGATGACTTTCTAGTGAAATTCAAATTAGTGAGGTCACAACTAGTGGCATGTGGGAAGAGAAAAACTAATAAGGAGTTTATTTTCTTGATTTTGTCTAAGTTGAGAGACCCATTTGTTGTGTTTTATTCTACCTTTTATTTCACAATGGATGCTTTGGGTAGTATATTCCAAATGCCTTCTTTCGAAACCTTCTATGATTCGTTAACAAGAGAACAAGCAAAACTTGTCTAGTTGGAGAGGGTTCCTACAAATCATGCATTGGTTTCCCAAGAATCTAAGAGTAAAGGGAAGAAGAAGCTTAAACCTAAAACAGAATCAACTGAGACTTTCACCTCTTCAAAAGAGGACAAGCCCAAGAAGGAGAAAATCAGTTGTGCATATTGCAAGAAAAAAGGGCATGATGAGCATCATTGTTAGATGAAGAAGATTGATGAACTCTCACACCTTCTTCAAAAAAACAACATTCTATTTCCCTCTTCTATAACTCCTCCTTCTACAGCCTCTGCATCTTCATCTTCATCATCATCCAACCCTACACAGTCTGGGAATGCAAGGGTTTCAAGTGGTAAAGGAGATAAACACTACATGGGAAAAGGACATGCACTGGTAACTTCTGCAGCTAATTCTTGTCATGATAGATGGTTTCTGGACTTAGGTGCATCTCACCACATGAGGTTTTCACCCTATCCTTTCATGGGTCTTCATCCTTCTAACACTTCCAAGATTTTGTTGGGAGACAGTAAGCTTTTGGATGTTGTGGGGGTAGGAAATGTTGAGATAGGTGATGGGTGTTTCAACGATGTACTGTGCATTCCAAAGACATACAAATCATTTTTCCATCTATCAAATAACACATTGAGAGGTGCCCAAGACTGTGGAGTTTATTGTCGATTATGTGTTTATCAAAGAGGCTAATATTCCTCACACTCCTCTTGCAAGTGTTGATAACAATTCAAAAGAGATTGGTCATCTAAATTTTGGAGTACTTCAGACTCGTGTTGATACAATTCCTACTACTTTAGAGGTTCGGTCTCCAACACAGCATGATAACTCTAATCCCTCAGATCTTTTTCAAAATATTTTTTTTCCTCTACTCGCTGTTATTCCTTCGTTTCCTTTTCCAATCTCTTCCTGTTTGTAAAATAGTAACCTTTTCTTCCTTTAAAGGTAGCTATTTAATTTCTATGCCTTTACAATCTCTTTCTATGGTTGTGGCCGTATGACTCCTTTTCCAACAATCTTCTTTGACTTCTCTTAAATTTGCAGGTGGCTTTTCTCTAGAATTGGCTCATCACTATAATTTTATCTCCTCCCATGATCTTCAACTTGCCTTTGATTTGTGATAGCAGTGATATCTTTTCTTTGATCTACACTTCCTTTGGTTGAGTGAAACCCATGATATTGTTTGATAGCTTCAAATCTCCTCTGCAATTGATCTAGGCTTGAAACTTCACCTTTGATGATTGGGAATACCCTTTTGCTCTTATACCAGTTTGTAAGAGAGGAAAGCAACACAACATATAGCTTACAACAAAAATATAAAAACAGAACGAAGTTTTTATTAATGCCTTTTGAAAACAGAGTTTTTGATGCTCTTATATTCATGCATTCATTCATCCATCAAAAAATAGAGTAACATACCCTAATTCTTTTACAAAAAATAGAGTTGATTTCCCAGCATCGAGTTAAGTTTCTAGATACATCAAAGAAGATAGAAGAAGGGAGAATTAAATGTGGTTGATGGAGTAGTTGAACTAATATGGCAGGGGAGATTACTGAGGTACAACTAGAGATCCACATCTGCCAATAGTTGTTAGGTTTAGAGGATTTTAGGAAGCTGCCATACATGCAAAGTGTGGTGAAGAAAACGCTAAGAAAATAATCGATTGCATCGCTTGGGATGATTCACTAGACAGAGGAGGAGTATAAGGTGTGTAGATTTCTCCAGATCTACAAAGACATTTATCAAGCACAAAAAAGCAATTTGCATCAAACCAACTTCTTCCTTATTAAAAAAATGCAATGCAAGGTTACAAATATATAGCCTCCGTAGAATACAATCGTAGGAGGAAAAACTGGAGGAAAATTAGGGAAGAATCCCATGAGGTAAAAGAGGAGAAACGGATCTATTAGTTAGCTTATAATCAACAATCTGTTAACTGTTTGAAGTGCAGTTGGAAGCAACATGCGTAACAGTTGTTGTATGTTGGTAACAGTAATTGCACATCAGTTAACTACTCTAAGAGAGTTAATTGTGCTAACACCCCCCCTTAAGTCTAACTAAGGAGATAAAAACGTAAAAAAGAGGAAAGAGGGAAAACCCAGTAGGAACAAAACCCCCCTTTAAAAGGAATTGACTGAGCAGGGAACTATGATGGTGCAGTATCCTTCACCCCAAGAATGTCTCGCAAAGAGTGAAACTTGTGCTCAATGAAATTCTTCATGAAGATGTCGGTTGTCTGTTCTGAAGTGGTACAGTATTGCAAGATGATGATTCCATAATGTATCAATTCTCGGATGAAGTGCATGTGGATCTCAATGTGTTTGGTCCGCTACTGATGTATGGGATCTCTGCAAAGCTTCAATGTACTTTGATTGTCACACCAAATGACAGTTGGATGATGAAAGAGGATACCAAGTTCAGTTAGGAAGTTTTGCAGCCAAATGGCTTGAATGGTAACATTGACTACACCTCTATATTCAGCCTCTGTTGACGATAAAGCAATGGCAGATTGCTTCTTGCTTGACCAACAAATGGGGCCTAATCCCAAACTAAGAACATATCCTGAAGTGGACTTGCGATCAATGTTATCACCAGCCCAGTTAGAATCAGTGTAGCCAATGAGATCCAAAATACAATCTGATGAATAATGAATCCTATAGCAAATGGTTCCTTGGACATATCAAAGTATACGCTTAGCAGCTGTCCAATGTAGCTCATGTGGCTCCTGCATGTATCTAGAAACAGGCCCCATGACATATGATAGATCTGGATGAGAATGAGTGAGATAAAGAAGACTCCCCACAAGCTGACGATATTTTGTGCAATCAACCAGTGTTGTATCTTTGCCATCCTCAAGCTTTACCCCTGATAAGAAAGGTGTGGTTGCTGGCTTGCAGTCAGTCATGTGAAACCGAACAAGAAGATCCCTCGCCTACTTGGATTAAGCAACTTTAATTCCTGATTCATTCTTGTTGATTTCAAGTCCAAGGAAAAAGTGTAGGAGACCCATGTCTGTCATAGAAAATCTATCATGCAGAGCATATTTAATTTCAACAATGGATGTGGCTGAACTACCTGTTATGAGTAGATCATCTACATAGAGCACTATGATCAATAGAGAGTTAGTTGTTCTCTTCATATAAACATTTGGATTAGATTTGCATCGTATGAAATTCTGAGACAATAGATATGAATCCATTTTAGAATACCAAGCTCTAGGTGCCTGCTTGAGGCCATAGAGTGGTTTCTTGAGTCTGCAGACTAAAGATGAATTTTGTACATACCCTTGTGGTTTCTCCATATAGGTTTCCTCCTTAAGATCACCGTGAAGAAATGCATTCTTCACATCCATGTGGTAAACCTCCCAACTTCTTGTTGTTGCAATGGCAAGAGCCATCTGAATGGAGTCCTTTTTTCCACTGGAGCAAAAGTCTCATCATAATAAATACCATGAACTTGTTGAAATCCTTTGGCTACTAACCTTGCTTTGTATCTACTCACATTTCCATCAGCTGCTTTCTTTGTCCTATAGACCCACTTACATCGGACAAGTTTGCAATCAGAAGGAACTGGAACTAGGTCCCAAGTTTGGTTTGCTATGAGGGAGTTGTACTCCTCCTCCATGGCAGCTTCCCAAAGAGGATTCCCTATAGCTTCAGCATAAGTCTGAGGGTCAGATGCTAGAGCTACATAGGCATGCAATGGTATGATGGATTCGGTAGCTGAGAGTGCATGAGGAGCATCATATATCTCGCTTAAGCTCCTTGTTCTTTGATATCTCACAGGGGATACTGAATCATCACTGGAAGCCCAATCAAGATTTAGATGTGGATTGGCACATGCATGCTCATCTTCCTCTAAACATGATTCAGAAATATCTAAAATCTGATCTGCATGATTGCATGTATCATCTTTGAAATATGTAAGAGGAGACACCGAGGTGGTGGCATGTTTATCCTGAGATGCATGCAGGGAACTTTCTTCAAAGTAGACACTTCTCTCAATGAAGATGTTTTCTGTTGAAAGATCTAGCAGTCTATATCCCTTTATGCCATCTGGATATCCAACGAAGATGCATTCTCTACTTTGAGGCTCCAAAGCCTTCCAATTTTTTTGCAGGAATACGAGCCCATGCACGTGATCCAAAAATGCGGAAATGTGAGACTTCTGGTTGCATACCACTCCATGCTTCAAAAGGTGTTTTTCCTATGATAGATTTGTGAGGAGATCTACTTTGTATGTATGAAGCACAGTTGATTGCTTCAGCCCATAATTTGGAGGGAAGGGACCTTGCATGCAACATACAACTGGCCATCTCTTTCAAAGATCGATTCTTCCTCTCAGCTACCCCATTCTGCTGCGGAGTGTAAGGAACTGTGTTATGCAACTGTAGTCCTGCTTCATCACAAAGATTTTGGACATCGTTGTTGACATACTCCCCCCCATTATCTATGTGGAGGATCTTGATCATTTTCCCAGACTCCTCTGCATGAGCTTTGAAAAGCTTGAGATGCTCAAACACTTCAGACTTGAATTTGAGAAAATACACCCATGTGTATCATGTGCAATCATCAATGAATGTTAGCACATACTTGGCTTGGCTCATGGAAGGTTCTGTAAATGGCCCCATAAGATCACTATGAACAAGCTCTAAAGGAGAAGAGGCTCTCCATGAATGCCCTTTTTGAAACTTTTCTTGTGGATGCTTTCCAAGAGCACAACCTTCACAAACTCCATCAGAAAATTCTATGGTAGGCAAGCCTTTTACCATCCTTTGTTTGCTAAGTTGTTGCATGTATCTAAAATTTAAATGACCAAATCTTTCATGCCAAATTCTACTTTCATCATTTGCATGCATTAGTAGTAAAGTAGAATCTGATTTAGCAACAAAGTTAGAAAAGGTGTATAGACGAGACTGATGGTTTGCCTTCCCAATAACAATTTTGGAGTTGTCTTGCATGTCAAATATGCTCACTGAATTTGGGGTGAATTCAACTCTCCTTCCATTGCCAGAATGAGTCATTTGATAAACAGAGAGCAGATTAACTAAAAGCTTTGGAATGTGCAAGACATTCTCAAAACTTCCAATTCCAAGCTCTACCCTCCCTTTTCCAGTTGCTTCTACTGGAGAGTCATCTCCCATGCGAATAGGAGGACCATCATATGGTTCCAAAGATGAGAGAGCATCTCTTGTGGCTGCCATGTGGTGTGAAGCTCCAGAGTCTATGATCCATGCATCTGGAGAAGAATGAATAGCAATTAATGCATGTGCATTACCACTTGTTTCTGGTGTCTTTTCTTCCTGCTTCTTCTTGGCACTTTCTGGAATAAAGTTACCAAGGTTATTTGGTTGAAGTGTCTATGCCATGAGGTCAATGCTCTTCTTCATGCATGATGATTCTGGATGGAAACCATGGTTGCAATAGCTGCACTTTGATTTTCACTTTTTGTCTATCCTTTCCTTCGAGCTAGAAGATTCATCTGGAGGTTTGAAGTTGTCTCCCTTTCTTGGATCGAGTTCTTTCTTCCCTTTGCCTCTGAATTGTTGATTGGATTTTGAACTATTCTTCTCATTTGCATGCATAGCAAGTGCATGAGCTTTGGAATTCTTTAATGTACCCATCTTTATGAGCTTATCTTGCTCATGTATTAGGGACTCGATAAAAGCATTGAGTGTGGGCATCTTCCAAGTTGCTCCTGTTGTAAGCCTGACTATGTGAAAAGTGGAGACAAATACAACATATTCTGGACCCAATTTTGACAAAATAGCAAGAACAAATTTGCTTTCTCGCTGGGATTTGTCGATTCCACATCCTTTCAGTTGGAGTAATAAGGCCTTGAACTTTGTGAAAAGGTCTTGAATATTTTCGAATTTTCTCAGAGCTAATGAGATGAGCTCATTTTCAAGAATGTGACCTCGCATCTCATCTTGCTTCCCAAAAAGAGTTTCTAGTATACTCCAAACCTCGTTTGGAGTTTTGCATGCTTCAACATGAAACAACAATTCTGGAGACATGGATAAGCATAAGAGACCGAAGGCCTCATCCATGCTATTGAAATATTTGGATTTTTCAAGCGCATGATTTGGTTCAATCTCTGTTGCCATGACTATTCAATACAAGCCTCTAC
Source organism: Sequoia sempervirens (assembly GCA_007258455.2). Classification (NCBI taxonomy): domain Eukaryota; kingdom Viridiplantae; phylum Streptophyta; class Pinopsida; order Cupressales; family Cupressaceae; genus Sequoia; species Sequoia sempervirens. The sequence continues at coordinate 17,895 of VDFB02100576.1, read as the reverse complement.
TTCTGAGCTGAAGCAGAATCTTTGTCTTCCATTTGTAATAGTTATATGGCGTGAGAATTGCAGAGGTTGGAAATTCCATTCTTTGACAACAATCTTCTGCACCTTCACAGATGCAAAATGTAGCCTTGGTGACCAGATCTTGAGAATGGTGCGTGGGTCCAATGGCAGCAAGTCAAAGGCTTTGGCTTGGTGATGAGGATCTCTGCCTTTTTGAAACACGTACAAGGGCGATGGATGCTCAGGGATGAGGCTGCAACTTGAGAGCTTTGAGGGCACTGCTGTGAGAATTCAGGTTGAATTTTAACAGCATCGATGGCTTCTCTTCACCTCACACGAATAGCCTTCATCACAAAATCATGGATACCAAGCAAGAAAATCACAGTTCAATCGCACCTTACACGGACTCTACGTAGAGATCAGCCTCCATAGAGAGGTTTCCCAGATTCCAACAAAGAAAATGTGAACCCTATGTACAACAGATATTCATTCCTGCAAAGAATCACGGTTGTGAGAGATCGTGTCTAGTCAAAGTATCTCCCCCTACCTGGATCACGCCTCTAATTGAACAAAATCATGTTCTCTTGAGAGACTGATGATGTGACTTAGATCAGAGACTTTGAAAGAACCAATCTTATGGGTGAAAAACACGCCTCTCCAACATAGAATTGCTGCCTGCTCAAGAGTTTTTGGCTTCAATTGCCCTTTGAACAGTAGATCCAGCTTTTGTGGGTGAAACGTGCCTTTCTGTTTTGAAGCGATGCTACCTCTAATTGCTGCTTCCACTTTCGATGGCGTTGGTGCCTTTAATCGGCAAGATCAGGCCTTCTCACACCTTGCGGGCTAAGAAACAAACAAAGAAGAGACAAACAAATAATACGCTAAGAATAGAGAAACATCAAATCAGCCAAGGAAGGAAGAGAGTCAGCTTGCATTTGCTTCGACCTGAAAATGTCCATGCAAGGCTCTTATACCATGTAGATTTCTCCAGATCTACAAAGACATTTATCAAGCACAGAAAAACAATTTGCATCAAACCAACTTCTTCCTTATTAAACAAATGCAATGCAAGGTTACAAATATATAGCCTCCGTAGAACACAATCGTAGGAGGAAAAACTGGAGGAAAATCAGGGAAGAATCCCATGAGGTAAAAGAGGGGAAACAGATCTATTAGTTAGCTTATATTCAGCAATCTGTTAACTTTTTGAAGTGCAGTTGGAAGCAACATGCGGAACAGCTGTTGTATGTTGGTAACAGTAATTGCACATCAGTTAATTGCTCTAAGAGAGTTAATTGCGCTGAAGGTGATGGACATCACCATATCTGCAAAGTCAGGAGTGCTTTTCAATCTGCACAGCATGTCCAACGATCCAGAGGTGTGGAAAGAGCCCAACGAGTTCAGGCCTGAGAGATTTTTGGGACAGAATTAGTTGGAGAATGTGAGAATGGAATATCTTCCATTTGGAGTAGGAAGGCAGGTGTGCGCAAGAAAGGACATGGCCAGTGTGCATGTTCCCATCACTCTCGCTAATTTGCTTAAAGCATTCGAGTGGGGATGTGTTAAAGGATGGTAGTCTTCCCGATCTTAGTCAGGATATTCCAAGTGTGCTCATGTCCATGAAGTATCACTTGGATGCTTGAATCACACCTCGTCCATCATAAACTAATCATTTCTTAGTTGAAGCAGATGTCCTAAATAACAAACAACATAGGGGTTGTTTGAACTCTCCCTGTTTCTCTACGTCCTCCATCTAATCTTTTATATAAGAAGGGTGAATAGGCTTAATCTAATATTATGATTTGACATCTTTAGTGTATATTAATTAGTCCAAATTAATTAATTAGTTAGAGGATTTGGGAATAAGGTTAAACTTAATTAAATAAATATAAAAATGTTATATATTTAAAAGTGATGGATAAGGGTAAGGGATAAAATTAAATTAAATATTAGAATAAGAGAAAAGGTTAAAGTAATTAAATTAGTAATAAATATTTATTTACTTAAATATTAATATAGGTAAATTCAAGTGTGGTTAGGTTAAGATCACATTCCAGATGTCTACACCAACATTTACGAGTATAATATTTAACATGTCATTCACTTATTGATGAGAACATTTACCAATTCTAAATGTAAAATATGATCAACTTAAAGAAAGAATATCAAATTATAAATTTATATATAGATATATATAAATTACTTATGTACCTATTTTGTTAAATGCATACTATTAATTTTTATATCACTAACCCCCTTTCTAATTAATTCTTCTAACTTTGTATAAATTAATTTAAAATTATATCATAAGTAAATATTATATGGGGTGGGGGGCATAGTTTGATTGGTTAAAACATCCTTTAAAGTCAAGAGGTCACGAGGTGTAGTCTCCTCCCCGTATAATTTATTCTGTCAACAAATTCAATTACGGACAGTGAATTTTTCATAATGATGAATTGTTGAGGGTGAATTTTCCTAAAACCCTTTTTCAGTCATTTCAAATCACACTTATTTATACATCATCAAAAGAAGATAAATACTGTCTTATATAAGATATTAAAATATCATCTAACAATTAGAAACACAAAATCCCTAAATGCATATGGGAAATAATGCAGCGGAATTAAATAATTGAAAGGGTTTGTCTTATCCGTAAATAATATCGGCGGGGATGCACATGTTTTGACGAATACGATCCGATGCACATGTTTGGACGGATATGCGTCTTAATATTTGGAAATTTGCACGAGTTTGGTAGACGATTAATCCATGGATGTGCAATGGAGGGAGAGTGGAATGAATTACGTAGCAGTCAAAATAATTCTGGCTTTGTGTACCTACAGTAGAAAAGTCGTTTAACATATGCTTGAGTCGAAATACTGCTGACATTGAATGCTTAAGATCAAGCATACTGACATGATGTGCCTACCATACAGGACTTTCTTAAGAGACGCTTTTGAAATATACCAAATTTACGTTGGTCAAAAATACCGTGTTCGGACCGAATCTTCAGTGTTGGAAAAGAAAAGCAGCACGTAACCTGACGTAAATTTGGGACATGTCTGTGTATTTATATGTGCAATCTATGTAAGAAATGCAATTCCAATCAAAGCTCTGTAAGTAGTCCATCCATTTGTGATGGAGAAAATACTGAGTGCTATTGATTATCTTCCACCCTTCCATTTCCTTCATACTCCCACTCTACTCATTTTCCTTGTTGGACTTTCATTTCTTGCTCTACCTCTTTTCTTCTCATCAACTAAGGAGAAGAAATGGCCTCCATCTCCTCCAAGGCTGACGTTATTGGGCAACTTGCACCAGCTGAACAAAGGTGGAAATCTTCTTTCCGCCTTGACAGCCATGGCCAAAACATATGGTCCTGTCATGACAATTTGGATGGGCCCATTGCCCCTCATAGTCCTCACTGGCCAAGCTACAATTTGGGAGTCCTTGGTTAACCAGGCCGCCAATTTCTCTGGTCGGCCCTCGCTCTACTCCAGGCAATTCACTAGTGCCACTTTTAGAACTATGATTAGTTCTCCCTACAACGAGCATTGGACTAGGCTTAGAAAACTTTTGCATAACAATGTTCTCAGCCCCGCCCACGTTGCACTCCAGAGCTCTTCTCACCAGGCAAGTGTGAATAAGCTCATCAAGAAGCTAGAAAAGGAGATGAAAGAGAAGAATGGCGTGGTGAGGCCCTTTTATTCCTTGAAAATGATGGCAATGAGATTTATTGCCCCCTTATGCTTTGGCCCGGACTTTCAAGATGAGAGTTTCTTGTCCCAGCTGGAAGAATACATAGCTGAAGATATTAGCCTGAGTAAAAGAGGAGATATGCTTCTCGATTCATTTCCTCTTGCTCGTTTCTTTGTTCCCTCATCAATCAGAACAGAAAGTGAATGGAAGTCTCTCCGAGCTGATGTTCTGCGCCTCATGTAGCCCTTTATTCGATTTGCTCGCAGTTATAGAGAATACTTGAAGCGAAGTGCTCCCAACACCTTCTTAAATTGCTTGCTGTCCATTGACGAAGGGGAGGAAGGCGAAGACAAGTCAAAGTTATCCGATGAAGAAGTAGCTTTCAACTTGTATGAGTTGTTCCTTCTTGCAGTAGACAGCACGTCTACGGCCATAGAATGGGCTCTGGCTTATCTGATAACGAATCCTCACATCCAAGAGAGGGCTTATCAAGAGATAAGCCAAGCAGCTCAGGAAGGAAAAAGTGAGCTGTTCGGTTTAGAGGATTTGAGGAAGCTGCCATACATGCAAAGTGTGGTAAAAGAAACGCTGAGAAAAGAATCGATTGCACCGCTTGGGATGATTCACCAGACGGAGGAGGAATGTAAGGTGATGGGCATCACCATACCTGCAAAGTCAAGCGTGCTTTTTAATCTGCACAGCGTGTCCAACGATCCAGAGGTGTGGAAAGAGCCCGACGAGTTCAGGCCTGAGAGATTTTTGGGGAAGAATGAGTTGGATAATGTGAGAATGGCATATCTTCCATTTGGAGCAGGAAGGCGGGTGTGCGCAGGAATGGACGTGGCCAGTGTGCATGTTCCCATCACTCTCGCTAATTTGCTTAAAGCATTCGAGTGGGGATGTGCTAAGGAAGGTAATCTTCCCGATCTTACTCGGGATATTCCAAGTGTGCTCATGTCCATGAAGTATCACTTGGATGCTCGAATCAAGCCTCGTCCATCATAAACTAATCGTTTCTTAGTTCAAGCAGGTGTCTTAAATAACAAACAACATACGGGTTGTTTGAGCTCTCCCTCTTTGTCTACGTCCTCAATCTTATCTTTTGTGATTTCCAGTGTTCAAGATAGCGATATATAAGAAGGATGAATAGTCTTAATATAGTAGTCTTGAATTTATCAGTTCTGTTTGTCCACGTCCCTATCTTTTCTTTTGTGATTTCCAGTGCTCGAGTGATATATAAGAAAGGTGAATAGTCTTAATATAATATTATGATTTAAGTCCTGAATTTATCAGTCGCATTTGTCTATGTCCTCCATCTTATCTTTTGTGATTTCTAGTGCTCAAGAGAGTGATATATAAGAAGGGTGAATAGTCTTAATATAATATTATGATTTTACATCTTGAATATATCTGTATAATAAGAATGATTTTTTTTCTATTATATTTTATAGTAGAAATTTTTTATATTATAACATCTTGTATAAGAAATTTATCTTTCTTATTTTTTATTTTACTTTTTTAAGAATGTTATTTGCATATTTCTAAATGTTACTCACATGTTTTTATTTTAAATATTTCTGATTTGAAAAAATATAAGTGAAAGTTCTAGTTTTGAAAAATAAGGATAATAAACTACTACATCTATTGTTATTTGGGTACTTTCAATTGATGATAGTTCAACTAAAACATTTTATATTGAAAAGGTTTCAATCAAAATGAACTTTCAACCAAAATATATTTGACCAAATACATGATGTCACAATACATGCATATTATTTTGTGAGAATGCTATTTTTTGGGCTAAATATAGTGTTTAATTATGTTTTTAACTCAAATTAAACAAATTTAATAATGCATTAACAAATGTGCATCCCAATTTTTATGTAAAGATTTTTTTATAGCTACGAGTTTTGTCGACTTTCTTTTATTATTTTATACACAATTTTTCGATAATATACTCTAACCATGTGGTTAATTTATAGATATTTCATGAAAAGCATAGGGGTTAATGATTATTATGGATTTTAATTACGAAACATCTCATTTATTTATTTCAATGAATTTAAGTATGTAAATAATTTTTATTATATATAAAGAGTAGCTCCAAATGAGCTCAAATCATTATATATTTATTCCTTGTGAATATGCAACACTCCTAATAAACCATTCAACTTAAAATGCTGGTATTTATTATTTCACCCTTAAAAGACGTATATTTTTCTGCTACATCCATCTTGTGAAGGGGAGTTCCATTTGTGTAGAGTTGATCTCTTTCAATTTTACTCTCTCTAGCTAAATTAAAATATATATTAAATAATGTTTTGAAAGAATGATATTACTCGAGCTTCTTAAGTGAGATATATGTTCTATTTAATTGAATTAAACACCCATTTCAATTTCCATTCATAACAAGTTACGACACCCACTTAATAGACTCTCTATTCATTAGGTACTATGGTAGTGCTATTAAAATTATGAATAAATTTATTTTTCTTAAATTAAAATGTATTTCTTCTAAATTAACATGTGTGTTTTTTATCAACACTTTAGAATTACATGACAATTAAAACAATATTTAAGTTCGGCATAATAAAATTTCCATACTAAAATGCATTGCAATCAAAATAACATTGACATTATGTGTCTACAATAGAGAAAAATTTTAACATGCTTAAGTTAAAATTGATTATTTTTAAATAAGTGTTTACTTTTTTTCAACACTTTAAAATTACATAACAATCAAAACAATATAGACATTATGTGTCTACAATAGAAAAATTATTTCACATTCTCAAATTAAAATTAATTATTTCTAAATAAATATATGTTTTTATCAACACTTAAGAAATTAGAATTAAACAATTATGGGGCATCATACATGATCTTTCTCGAATCAATTGGGCCAAAATCCTAAGTAGGAAAGCTATCAAGTGGATTCCCCATTAGGAAGGTTGGTTTAAAATAATCTTTAATATTTTCTCTAAAGGAAACCCTAGTATGGTTGCTCAAGGGGAGTGATCAGAGACCATAAAGGTATCCTCATTGAAGGATATGCCAAAAACCTAGGGGTTTTCTCCAATGATGTTGTTGAAGCCACGGTGGCTTGGTGGGGAATTAAGAGACTAAAAGAAAAATTATGTAGCAATATCATTATTGAAGGTAATACTATGGTCATCATTAACATCTTAAAAGGAGTTTCTACTAATCCTTGGTTGATTAGTGACATGATAGATGACTATAAATGTTATCTTGGAAATTTTATTTACTATAAGATATCTCACACCTATAAGGAGGGTAGCATGGCAACAAATGCAAAGTCTAATGTTGGAATCTCCTACCCATTATGGGTTTGCTGGGGATTTGAGAACATCCCTTACAATATTAAGGAAATAATTTCAAATGAAAGACTCAACCATAGGTGGTCTCCTAGCATGTACAATAAGATCCGTAATGTGTCAACCTCCTAAGTTGATAAGTCTCTCGATACTTCTCAAATTTCTAATTTTACTTATCATTTTTCCTCTTCAACTTTGTGGGGGAATTCATAACATGTATGATGTTGACAAGGATTATTTTTTGGCGCATAAGAAAAGGACGGAGTTGGACTTTCACAATATGAAATTTAATCATGAGGACTTAATGTGTTGTTATATGAAAGTTATTGTCATCATTATTTGCTTAGATTTGTAAATGATGCCTTTTCATGCTCCAAATCTTTTTGCTTGCTTGGAAAGTGGAGTAATTATAGCAATGAAGGATTTCTAGAGTGGCATCACAAGTTGGGAGCCTCTCCCCTCCATTTCATGGAATTTTAATATGCATGAACCACCCCCTAAGCATAATACCTTTGATAGGTGGTTTGATCCATATGCTAGGGCCATCATTAATCGAATTATTGAAAAATCCACCTTTCCTCTCCTCTAATCGGTTCCTTATTCTTCAAGAATCACCTCTACATTTCAAACCCCATCTCTCTCACTCTCTTTATTAAGCGTATTGTAAAATTTTCTCTTCATTCTTTGAGTGAGTACTATAGTGCTAGAATGGGTGACCCATGGAAAAGGTTTGAAACCCTCTCTTGCATCCCACTAAAATAAAATGATTTCTGGAGAATTTTCAAGGAGGATGGTCTCACTCATTTCTTCCAAGCTATGCAGGGGCATGATGATAACCTCGCCTCCAAATTTTGCAACTGTTAGAATGTTGAAAAGGTCATCATTGGTGGAATTAAATTTGAGACCTCACAACCATCCTTATTGCAGATGCTATGGGACTTCAATGTAGAGGTATCAAGGTGGAAAATATTAGCAATGGGAAATACTAGAAATTTGAGGATAAGTTATTTGAGAAGGGAGAAAAACCAGTTCATCTTTAGAATGGCTATGACTAGGAGAAGCTACCTCCCCCTACACCTTGGTAAGCATTCACTTAATACATTATTAAATAACCTTGAGGGAATAGTTTTTACAATTCATGGTCATCATTTCGCTCTATTAAATCATGTTTATCATAGGGAATGGATTAATGTTCCCTTTTACTTAATTTGATCTCTAACGTCATGTATTTGCAAAGGATCCTTTATGCCCCTACATCAGGGTATAATCTATGCCCTTTATATTTTTGTGCTTGTTGCCACCCCCAATTGAATCCTACCCCCATTGCATTCCCCATGTATATCAAGATCTTATAAAAATCCTTTGTATTCTCCCAAAGCCCCTCTTTTGAGCTCAAATTCCAAATCCAAGAAAGGGATTCCTCCTTTTGCAGTGCCCCCTAATCATTCTTTCATTTTTATTGTGGAGGCTACTACCCCTCAAAAAAGGAATGCCCCTCTCTCTCTTAGCAATGATAAAAAGAAAAGGAAGGAGCCCTCGGGCTCTATAATCATAAAATTGGGGATGACCCAAAGCCTTTCTAGAAGAGCCTAAACATTAGCGGGTCAGGAGAAAGGAGGTCTACCTAACTAGATAGTACCAACCAAAAGCACAAAAGAAAATATATCAAATGAAAAAAGTTAGTGCTTGAGGAAGAGGATCTAGCTAGCTTGGATGAAAATTCCCTCCTTGACTTTGATGATGATAGTCAAGATAACAATGAATAAATGGAGGAAGAAGAGGAGATAAGCATTGAGGAAGGGAAGGAAAACAATGATGAAGAGGAAATATATTTTGAAAAGAATGAAGAGGATTCTAAAGGGCTTGAGTGGGAGCAGGAATTTGGTAAGGAAAACCTTAATGAGGAGTTAGAGGAATTGAAAAAAAACATTGGACCCACTATGATCCCTGGCAAGGTATGAAATATCAACTAAAGGAAAGGCCTAGCTACACCCTGGAAGCTAAGCTCGAAGGTGATGGTGATAAAACAAGAAATAGGATTTTTTCCCTAGAGGAACTTGTTGGTAATATAACTACTATTGTGGATTGGATCATGTAACATGCAATTTTGGTACTAATTTTGGTAAATCCAAGATAAGGAAAATTAAGATGAAAATTGGGAAAGATTGGGAGGAGACGACTCAAAGGACACTTGATATTGATAATGTTAAGGAGAAGGGCTAGAAGACTGCTCTTGACATGCTGAAGACAAATTGGGATCTCATTAGTTCCTCTAAAACTTTACTGTTATAGGGTTTTTTTGGTCTTTGTTGTTTTTGGCTCCTCTTTGGCTTGTGTGCCTTGTCCTTTCCATCACTTCATGCTTTATGTTAATTTGAGCTCTACATTCCTCCTTTTTTTGTTTTTGTTAGTTAGGCAAGTTGGCCTCTTCTCCTCTGTTTGTTTGTCTTTAAACTCTTGGGTTCATGAGCCCTTCCTTTGCTTTTAATATCAAAAACACTTAAGAATTACATAACAATTGAAATAATATTTCAATTTTAAAATGTTTAAATTCCCATATTAAAATTGAATACCATTCAAAATAATTCTCACATTGTGTACCTACAATAAAATAATTCTTTAACATATGCTTGAATTAAAATCAAATGCTTCTAAAGTAGCAATCAAAGTAATGTTGACAATGTATGCTTAAACTCAATAATATACTGACATTATGTGAATAGAGTAGAGGAATTTTTTAGGAACACATTTGAAATATAGCAAATTTGTGAAAATTGGTCAAAAATAGTGTATTTGTCCCAGATTTTTAGTGTTAGAAAATAATATAAGCATATAACTTGCTACCAAATTGGGACATGTCTGTGTATTTATATGTGCAATCTATGTAATTGAGTATATATACTATGATGGAAGTGAAAAATAGGATATTGAGAAGGAAGGGAAATAAGCTACCATATATACTATTAATTGAGTACTTTTAATTGACAATAGTTTCAACTAAAATATTTTTATTGAAGAGGTTTAGACTGAAATAAGGTTTCATTCAAAACGAGCTTTCAACCAAAACATATTCTATGAAATATCTCATGTCACAATACATACATATTATTTTATGACAAAGTTATGTTTTGGGTGTAAGCATAGTATTTTTAATTGTGTTTTTAACACAAATTAAATCATTTTAATAGTGAACTAACAATTTCAACATACAATAACAATTTTGCATCTCAATTATAATGCAAAGAACTTTGTATAACTATAAACTGTGTGTAGTCATTTATTTTTCTTGTTAGTTTCTTCCTCTCTTCTTAAGCCCCCTCTACAATGCACCAAACATAAAAATTAACAAGATTACTTTCTCCTTTTTTTGGGACTTGCAATCCACAAAGGTATACTTGAGGGCTATATGGGATACAATAATTACAAGACCATGGAAAATATATATTTTTAGTATAATAAGAATGATGTTTTTTCTATTACGTTTTATAGTATAATTTTTTTATATTATAACATCTTGTATAAGAAATTTATCTATCTTATTTTTTAATTTTTTTGAGGAATTTTATTTATTCGTTTTTATTTAAAATATTTCTAATTTGAAATAACATAAGTGAAAGACAGTGCTTTGAAAAATAATTGCAATAAATAAATACATTTATTATTACTTGGGTGCTTTCAATTGATGATAGTTCAACAAAAATATTTTTTATTGAAAATGTTTCATTGAAATAAGGTTTAAATCAAAATAAACTTTCAACGAAAACGTATTTGACCAAATGCATGATGTCACAATACATGCATATTATTTTTTGAGAAATCTATTTTTTGGGGCTAAATATATAGTATTTTAAATTGTGTTTTTAACTCAAATTAAACAAATTTAATAGTGCATTAACAATTGTGCAACCCAATTTTTGTGCAAAGAACTTTTAAAAGCTATGAATTCTCTTAAACTTCTTTAATTATTTTATACACAATTTTTTCAGTAATATATTCTAACTATGTGGTCATTCATTTTTCTTGTTAGTTTATTTCTCTCTTTTTAAGTCCACCCTACAATACACTAAACAAACACTAAACAAATAGTTAACAAGATTACTATCTCCTTTCTTGAAAATTAATCCTCAAAGGTATCTTTGACAACTCTCTAGAATAGAGTTATAAGAAGACTATAGAAAACAATGTCTTTTACTTTTTTTCTTGACATTATTTTTGCTAGAGTATATAGCATATTTACACTTAGGTTTACTTAGGTTTTCATTATAGTTTAATAGTGCATTTAATTATTCGGATGGTTTTTTCCTTGTGTGGGTAGTTTTTACACCTGTTACCTATTTTTCTTGCCCTTAAAAGGTTGTACTATTATGTAATTTATCATCTCATTCTTAATGCATTTCTCTTTAGTGAAATATCTTATCTCTTGTTTGTGAAGGTTTATTTCTACAATTGGCTCTTCCTGAGTGTGCTGCTCTCTCATGGTATCAGAGCCACCCAACTGTGAATCCTTTCTGAGAGCTTTCGTCAGAGATTTTGAGATTGATTAGAGATCATTCAACATTTGAAAAAAAATTCAAAATTGCCCCATTCTTCCTTTATGATAATTTCAATTTCCTCTTGTTGGGTGTGATTTTTGTTGTCATTGAGGAAGGTGATCTATGGAGTTTCAAGGATGCTATATCTTCTTCTTGTGGTGCCATTTATTTGGTAGCAATTTCTAGCTTGTTTGGAATCATTTTTCTGCGCTGGAGAGGGCGTTTTCTTTTAGAAGAGGCCCCCAATTTCTTGTGTGAGATGCATTGTTGAAGAGGCTCGTTTGGAAGAATTTGGGAGGGGCATGATTACAGGCACTGTGATCTGGTGTCTAAATCTTCAAACACCAATCCCGTTTTTGCCTGAGTTGAGGCACTTTTTCAATTGGAGGAATTCTTTTTTAGCACGTTGAAGGGCCGCATATTACCTCTAGGGTGCATTTTTTTTTTGGAGAGGCTACTGGAGAGCCCATGCATTTTTTTTCTAGAGGATGCATTTTTGAAGGGTCTGTTCTGCAACTTCTTTGAGTTTGTTGGGCACATATTTCTCCTTTTCTAATTGGAGGTGTTTGAAAGAGGAGGCTATTTGTGTTTTTCCAAGCAACACAAACCTCACATTTTATAAAGTTTGATCAAAATATTTAGGGCTTCATTACGTAGCCAAAGTGAAGTGGGCCCAAAGTTGTTTTGAATACAAAATGATTTATCCCACATTGCCCGCTAGTATTTGACTTTAGCTATTCAAATAGACCGACGATTTCACATTGAGTGTGAGCAAGTCTCATAGTTGGAAGAGGCTCATCCACATGAGAAGGGCATATTGTGGACTTCACCAACGTCAAGTTGTCTGTGTACTTGGAGCACTTGTAGATCGATGGCATGTACATTAACTTCATGGGTGGCACCTAGTGAATCATTTGAAAAGCTACCCACAATTATTTTGCTCAAAGTTTTTTCTAGTTTCAAATAATTAGCTTTTTTCTTGGAGTAATTTTGGAAAAGTGGTGAAAATTTAAATTCTAAAGGCTTCTTTATTGGAGGTTTTTATTCAATTTGGTGCAATTTTTTTTTCAATGGAAATATTTGTCATGGATACTCTTGGAACCATTGAATTGTTAACTCCCCATAATTACCACAGTTGGAAAATGAAAATGCATAGATTGATTCAATCTCAAGGTCTATGGTCCACATTGAGTGCTACCCAACCCTCTCACCAAGGAATATGAAATATTGTCCCATGAAAATAAGTGTGATCAAGCTATGGGTTTGATGAAATTAAATGTTTATGATAGTCTCCTTTTCATGTTGATGAGTTGAGTACACCCCAAGAAATATGGGATAAGTTAGAAAACATGTTTGGTCAAGTCAGTGAGATATGTGCATTACAATTGGAGGCTAAATTAACCTCTCTTATCCTTGAAGCATTGCCTACTATTGATGACTTTCTAGTGAAATCCAAATCAGTAAGGTCACAACTAGCAGGATGTGGGAAGAGAAAAATTGATAAGGAGTATATTTTCTTGATTATGTCCAAGTTGAGAGGCCCATTTGTTGTGTTTTATTCTACCTCTTCTTTCACAATGGATGCTTTGGGTAGTATATTCCAAATTCTTTCTTTTGAAACCTTATGTGACTAGTTAATAAGAGAACAAGCAAAAATTGTCCAGTTGGAGGGGGTTCCTACAAATCATGCATTGGTTGCCCAAGAATCTAAAAGTAAAGGGAAGAAGAAGCATAAACCTAAAATAGAGTCAACTGAGACTTCCACCTCTTCAAAAGAGGACAAGCCCAAGAAGGAGAAAATCAGGTGTGCATACTGCAAGAAAAAAGGGCATGATGAGCATCATTGTTACATGAAGAAGATTGATGAACTCTCACACGTTCTTCAAAAAAACAACATTCTATTGTCCTCTTTTGTAACTCCTCCTTCTACAGCCTCTACATCTTCATCTCCATCATCATCCAACCCTACACAGTCTGGGAATGTAGGGGTTGCAAGTGGTAAAGGAGATAAACACTACATGGGCAAAGGACATGCACTAGTGACTTTTGTAGCTCTAATTCTTATTGTGATAGATGGTTTTTGGTCTTAGGTGCATGTCACCACATGATTTTTTCACACTATCCTTTCATGGGTCTTCATCCTTCTAACACTTCCAAGATTTTGTTGGGAGACATCAAGCTTTTGGATGTTCTGGGGGTAGGAAATGTTGAGATAGGTGTTGGGTGTTTCAGTGATGTACTATGCTTTCTAGAGACATACAAATAGGTTTTCCATCTATCAGTCAAATAACACATGCAGAGGTTCCCAAGACTGTGGAGTTTACTGTCGATTATGCGTTTATCAAAGAGGCTGGTACTAGAAAAGTTATCGCAGTTGGTAATACTGATCATGAGTCTCATTTGTATACCTTCTCTCACTTTATTGATGATGATGGCTATGTTCCTCGCACTCCTCTTGCGAGTGTTGACAACAATTCAGGAGAGATTATTCATCTAAATTTTGGAGTACTTCAGACTCATGTTGATACAATTCTTATTGCTTCAGAGGTTCAGTCTCCAGCACAACAGGATATCTTTGATCCTTTAGATCTTGTTTTATTGGAGGGACCTCAGTCTGGCAAAGTTTTGAGGTTGAAAAATTACCAAGCAAATAGTTTAGGATGCCCTATGTAGTGGATAAAAGGACTTTGAAGTTAGAATGGAAGAATGTTATTGATAGATTTCATGGTAGATTGGCATCTTGGAAAGGCTAATGGCTTTTGATGGAAAAATATATAAATTTTACCAAGGCCTCTTTGGCCTCAATTCCAATATATACCATATCTATTTTCCATGTTCCTAACAAAGTGGCTAAAGCTCTAGAGGAGATGCAAAGAAATTTCCTTTAGTGTGGCAATGAGAATTCACATAAATATATTCTAGTCAAATAAAAAGATGCCTATAATGCTAAGAAAATGGGTGGACTAGGGTTCATACTATGCAAATAAATAAATTGAGCATTAGGTTCAATGCTATGTTGGAGGATGTATGAGGAGAAAGAAAAAGTTTGTGGTAGTTTTTTGTAGTTCAAGTACCTTCCTTTTGGGTAGATGAGCTTTTTAACGAAGTTGTATCACTTCTCCATGGCTCTAGTATATGGAATTACATAATTTATTTTACTAAAAATTGATTTCCCCTAAAATTAAATGTAAATTAGGAAGGGTGGATAATATAATTTTTTGGTGAGATAACTCCAGTTAGGAGATAATGCCTTATAAGGAATTCAAAGACAAAGGAATTTGGTATCTCATTTTGAAGATAATGTGGGTGTTTTGGTAAGAGATCACTAGGAGGGTGTCTACTCCATGAAATGGAGAAACTAGCCACCTCCTATACCAAAGTTGAATGAGGTTTGTGATGTCCTCTGGATGAATCTTGATAATTGGCCTATCTTTGTGGTTGGAAAAGAAGATATGACGGTGTGGGGAGGTCATGGCAGTGGGTGTATCTCTATTTGATCTACTTTTCTTTGATCCTTTAGGAACTTTGATGAACCTTTATTTCTCCTAAGAGAAATGTGTGGTATCCAAAAGGGCTTCCCATAGACAATACCCTTTTTTGGATCACCTTGAGAAGGTGTGTTTTTACATAAGGAAAACTTCAATTGTTTGGCAAGATTGACCCCTCCCTATGTGTGTTGTGTAAAGCTAATAATGAGAACAATTATCATTTATTTGAATTAGCAAGATTGACCCCTCCCTATGTGTGTTGTGCTTTCTCTCCCCCTTTGAAATCAATGGAAAATGAAAAAGATATGTTAATTGAATCTTCCTTTGACATGAAAATAGAATACTCACAATGAAAACACTTGAAACTACCTGCTCCCCCTAAGAGGTAGCCACCAAAACATCAGACCAAAAAGACAGAATCATGAATCCACTGGACTGATGCATCTCCAAATGCATCTTAGTTTATTAAAGGAGGGGCAATAACCCCTAACTTCTCTCGTAGATACTAAAACGTATTTTTAGGAAGAGCCTTTGTAAATATATCTGCAATCTGATCCTTTGTCAGAACATATTCAGCTTGACTTCATTCTCCATGACCTTCTCTCTTAAGAAATGATATCTAATAGATATATGTTTTGTCCTCAAGTACATCAGAGGATTCTTCAAAATGTTAATTGCACTTGTAGTATCACAAAAGATATAAATGGGATCATCATGTATAGCACTATGGGGTGATCCCACAATAGTGGTTTACAATTTTTGGCCAAATTGGACATTGAAATTATTATTTTTAACTAAATCTTCACATTCGGGCACCTATAGCAGCTAAACCATGAAGAATTTGAAGATGATGCAAACTAGAGTCGTCACATTTTGTCTATAGATTCTTAAAAAATACTTTTCAAAATTTTGAATTAGATTAATCTCTTTTTCCATCCTATGAAAACCAATTTTCAAAACAACATTTTTTAAAAAAGTGACGCACACCGTATAACGATAATTTTTTTTCATGAAGGATAAAATTCTAATTATTTTGAATCTAGATTCATAACTCCGATATCTAGTGCTTCCACTTGGTTAGATAGTTTTTTATTGAATATTTTTTCTTTAATCAAGTTTTGAAGTCAAACCAATTACAATTCAGACATAGTGTGACCATATAATGCATAACTTTTTTTGTATATATCGAAAAAAAATTATTTTTCTTTGTTGGATCAAGGACTTCAATATCTGGTGCACTCATATTTTTTATTTTTTATTTTTGATAATCTGCTATTTTTCCACATGTACAGAACAAAGACCTTGATTTTCAATAAAAAACCTATGTTTAATAAAACTAAAAATACATAATAAAAACCAAAACATATTAAAACAGGTCACGGGAGAAGCTCACCAGGACTACCGGATTCTAGTTGGGTTTCAGGGAAATATTCATCCATTTTCATCCTCAACCCGAAAGCTCAAGCAAAATTTTGGGGTTTTGTGTTTGATGAAGAAGGGTCTTCGAATGAACCCCTAGGGGCTTGAGCTTAACCCCTAGGGACTAATTCGAACCAAGTGTTCATCCAACCCCCTTTATAAGGGGTTTTATCACCTTTTGGGTGAAAGAAGAAAGGGTTCACCCGGGTCCCAACAGCTTAAACTCTAATGGGTTCGGTCAAACCAATAGGTTCGTATGAACCCCTAAGATCATGTTTTTTGCCATGCATTCATTTTTTGTGATTTTTCCTTCCTCGCTTCAATTGTAAACCACTATTGTGGCTTCACCCTATGATATCTTTCAATGTATGTTTCATCCATAGAACTTGTGTACAACAAGATGTAGCAGCAATATACTCTGCTTCAGTAGTAGAAATGTATGTTTCATCCATAGAACTTGTGTACAACAACATGTAGCAGCATATACTCTGCTTCAGTAGTAGACAAAGAAACTGAATCTTGCTTCTTACTCAACTATGCCACCAATTTGCATCCAAGAAATAATGCACCAAAACCTGTTCTCTAAATCTTTCATCTACATATCCAACCCAATCTGCATCTGTATATGCACTAAGTGTAAAGTCAGTATTTTTAGGATACCATAATCCGTAATCCAGAGTGCCATTCAAATATCTAAATATTCTTTTAACTATATAGCAACATGTGTTTCCTTTGGATCTTCTTGAAATCTAGCCACAAGATAGACCACGTGCATAATATCCGGTCTAGTAGAAGTCGAATGCAATAGTCTATCAATCATAGATCTATACTTGCTCTGATCAGCCTTAGGTGAATCATCATCTTTACACAATTTTCAACCAGTCAACATAGGAGTACCTACCAATTTAGAACCATCAATCCCAAATTTCTTCAACATCTCTCACATATTTAGACTATGAAATGAAAATTACTTTCTTTGTTTGATTAATCTATAGCCCAAGAAAGAAATTCATCTCCCCAAACATAGACATTTCAAATTCTTTCTACATTTATTCCGCAAATATCTTGCACATCTTTTCATTTCCTCCAAAGATAATGCCATCAACATATACAACTACAATCAATATTTTGTCATTTTCAATCTTAAAGTACAAATTATTGTTTGTCATACCTTTGTCAAATCCTTGTTGAATCGAATACCTATCTAAACTTTCATACCAAGCTCTAGGAGCTTGTGTCAATCCACATAAAGATTTCTTCAATCTTCACACCATATCTGGTTGATCTGTCAACTAAAATCCTTCTGGTTGTTCCATGTAAACTTCTTCCAGCTCACCATTCAGAAATGTTGACTTAACATCCATCTGATAGACTTTGAAATCTTTCTAAGAAGCTAATGCCAAGAACATCCTTATAGCTTCCATT
>VDFB02100575.1:0-23161 GCA_007258455.2 Sequoia sempervirens | reverse complement strand
GTAACAAGTAGATAAGTCATCTTTACTAAGGTCAAACAAGATTGTTTTATCACAAAATACAATAGTTTTTAGTTTTAAGTGTTAGATTTTTGTTTTGATTATAAGGTTTATCTTGTAGGTTTAAGGTATGAATTTAAGGTTCTTACAATGAATTTTCAACCAAAGGTATTATTCTATCCTATCTCTACCATTCTATTTCTAAAATAAAACATAGAAATCAAAATTAACTAGCAATCACACCTTAGTGTGCAATGGGTATGCTAAAAAAGTGTGGAATTTCAATTAGGATAAATTTTGGTCTATTTTTTTCATACATTTGTGCAGTACACGAGGTTAATTGGTAGGAAATTTATAAAATGATGTTGTTTGTGCAACAAAGGTCTTAATGGAGAAATCATAGCTTCAAATAAACTATGCATCCACTTACATGGATCCAAACATGATTGAAATAAAACCTCTGAATTAGGAAGATGATCAAGCTCCATTACCAATAGGCTCATGTCATGCTTGCAATAAGGAGAGAGGGAGAGAGAGAGATGGAGAGGTAGCAATAGAAAGAGGGAGAGATAGAGTGGGAAAGAGTGAGAGATAGAGGGGTAAGGAGATAGAGATAGAGATGGAGATGCAGAAGGAGAGGGATATGGAGAGTTGGAGGAGAGGAGAGAAGGATAGGGAGAGATAAAGAGAGAGAGGAGAGAGGGATAGATAGAGATGTAGGAGATAAATATATAAAGAGGGATAGAGAGGGAGATAGATGAATGGATAGAGAGAGGGAGAGAGAAATAAGGAGATAGAGAAAGGAGAAATGGCATGGAGAAAGAGAGAGGGATATATATGGAAGAGAAAGAGAGATGATATATGGAAGAGAAAGGAAGAGGGGTGGAGATAGAGATGGATAGGGGGGAAGGAAGGAGAGGTGGAGAGTGGATAGATAACTGAGAAGAGGGGGGAGAGGATGGCTGGAAGAGGAAGAGAAGATAGGTAGAAAGGAGAGAAAGAGGGGAGTGGAGAGGAAGGAAGAAGAGGGAGAAAGCAGTCAATATATACAGAGGGAGAGGGAGAGACATATAAAGGGGGTGATATAGAGAGATAGAGGGGGATGGTGAAAAAGATAGAGAGATCATGATAGAAGTAGAGAAAGATATGGATAGAAAGAGATAGAGAGAGGAGTGAGAGGGAGATAAAAATAGAAATAGAGATAGAGATATAGAGTAGGAGAGATGGAGTGAATGAGAGAGAAAGGGGGGAGAGGGAGAGATAGCTCAATAGATAAAGGGGGAAGTGGGAGTGACATAAATAGTTGGAGATATAGAGAGATAAATTGTGACAGGGAGAGATATATTAGTCACCCTCCCTATATCTCTATCTATTCATCCTTATCTCTTTATCTCTCTACCTCTCTCTATCTCTTTGTATCACTTTCTATTTGTGTTTTTCTCATTATCCCCCCTCTCTCTATATTTTCTTCCCTCTACTTATCTTTATCTCCCCTGCTCTTTATGTGACTTTATCTCTATCTATGTATTTCTCCTCTTTTTTCTCTATTTTTATTTATCTATTTTTCTCTATCTACCTCACTATCTCTACCTTTCTTTGTCCCTCTTATTTATTCCTCTATATCTCTACATATCTCTCTCTATATCTCTGTCTCCATCTTTATCTCTCTATTTCTATTTATCTATCTCTATCTCTATCTTTGTTTCTCTCTTCTCTCTTTTTTTCTCCGTATCCCTCCCTTTATTTCTATCTTTTCTCCTCCTTTGTCTCAGTTTGCTTCCTCTCTCTTGCTCTCTTTCTCTTTTTTCTCTCTCCACCTATCTATATCTTATCTCTACTCTGTTTCCCTTTTCTCTTTCGACAATCTATGGGATTTTGGATGATATACTTGAGTGTGACTTTAAGTCCTTCAAATTAGCTATGTTTGTTGTCCAATGGTATAGGCTACGATTGAATGAAAATGATCCCGAGGGAATTGTTATTGAACATGATAATGGATTTACCATGGTTAATACAAGGTTGATCAGTGAGATGGAAATGAGCCTTATGTTAGATTCCAAGCCAATGTGATCAAGTATTTTACTCAGAGGTTCCAGGTAAAATGGGTTGGTCATTTGTTATTAGGCATGATCCAAGAGGAAGGTCGATAAAGTATAATGTGGTGGAAGAAGAAGATACTGAAGAACTAGAAGATGATGTAGATGATGATCAGGATCAACAGTTAGTTGATGATGTTCCTGATGAAGATGTCAAAGAAGAGGAACTAGATCATGATGATGTAGGAGTTAATGTTCATGAAGATGATATCCATGTGGATGATGACATTATCCAAACTGATATCAATGATGATGATGATGATATGACCAATCCTTACAATGTCGAATATAGATTGGATGATACAGACAAAGAGTTGGATGAAGAAGAAGATCAATGACATTGAAATGTATGAGTTATCTGATTATATTATCTATTTGATATTGATTTCTTGATAGAATTATATTTGACTTATATGGTTACATAATTAATTCATGATGTTTTTAATTTTTATGCCATTACATAATTAATTCATGATGTTACAACTATTGCAACTCTCCTAGAAATATTAAAATTAAAAAACTCTCACATTCAAAATAAAGACGGGTTTTCAAGAATATTAAAATTAACTCCTATATGGACCATGAATAATGAAAATGACCTATGCACTAATAATTTAAACATATTTTACTTTTAACTCTATAATGAACCATATCCCAAGATAAAATTATTGATAAAATTCTTGTAAAAATTATCGCATGAAGAAAAAATTAAACATATTTCTTATCATTCTTTATGACAACAATAATTGGTGCACATATACCACTAAAATTATTGATAAAATTATTGTAAAAACTAACCCATGAAGATATATACTTTATAAATGCTTTTGGCCATTCAAAAATAAATTTGATTTTCTTAGGATCCATCTTTAGATCATTAGGAAAAATAACAAAACCTATAAACTAGTTGTTTCTTCATAATACTAAATTTCCTCACATTCATCAACATTTTTTTTCTTTCAACCTTTGTAGTACTAATCTAATATACTCTAGATATATTTTACTAAAATCTATAATATCATCTATGCATACAAGGAAAAATTTATCAAGATGTAGTTTTAATACTTCATTTATTAGCCTCATAAAAGTACTAGGTACATTAGTCAATGTGAAGGCATAATCAACCATTCATATAAACCTTATTTTATCTGAAAATTTTATGTTCCGCTCAACTCCTTATCTAATATTGATTTGTTGACATTCTCTTTTCAAATCTATCTTGTTGAAATATTTTGTGCCACATTAACAATCCATAAGATCATTCATCCTTTGTAAAGGAAATTTGTACTTGATAGTAATTTTTTTTATAGCTCTATAATTTTTACACATTCTCTATGCCCCTCCTTTATTTGGTGCTAGAATTGGTAGTATTGCACATGGAATGAAACTTCATTTTACAATCAATCCTTCAACAATTATGCAACTTGCTAGTTCAACTCTTCATTTTTAGTTGGTGTCAACCTATGTGTCGCTTTATTAGGTAAAATTTCTCCTTAAATTAGATACATATCATGACTTCTCTCTAGTGAAAATATTTCTAAAAAATTATTAAAAATATAGCTTGGAGAGTTTTTAAGAGGAGGGGAACCACCTTGTGTGATCCACTTTTGGGTTTAAATTTATAATCTATTTACAAATGCATATTGTGTAAGTGAAGATCACAAATTAATTTACTTGTAAATGTAAATCCATTTCAAAACACCAAAGTAGGGTGCTTGCTGTGACACAATATGCTAATTTAGTTTAGCCTCTATCAAGCAGCCAAAGAACTCCTTGTTTTTAATATTACTTGTGGTCTACCAGGCTAACTGATACTAGATGGGCATGACATATGAAGCTTGGACCTAATGGAGATGATGCATATGATATAATCACGTTATAGTACACTCAAGAAGGTCTAATGAATGTTGAGGAGAATAGGGAAGGCCATGCAACAGCATTTGAAGATGATATTGCCGTTGAGAGTTTAGATACAGACTTCAAATGAAAAATATGTGTGTTATGTCAAACAAATTTCTAGATCAATCAAAAACATAGAAAAAGTGATATTTTTATTGTAATTATTGTTTAGTATTAGTTTTATTCATAACAAGGAAAATGCAGAGTGCTTGGGTGGAATGGGAATTATTCTTGTACTGGTTAAATTAATAGCAATTACGCCCTCTTTCCTGAAAGTAGCTTGGTTGGCTTGTAATCTAATTACTCTAACTTAATAATTGCAGGATGGTGTGGGTATGGTGCTAATTACTATGACCCATTGATTGTCTTTGCTGCAGCAGTGGCCTCACAGGAGAAGGATGCTATTATTTTGTGATAAATGTAGAAGAAATAAACTATTTGAAATGTAAGAGCATTGCTCAATTTGTTTTTATTGAAAACTTCAATGCTTTTGCTATGGAGCCATATTTAATTTCCTCAAAAATTTCATTCTATATTTTTTCTCTACCCACTTCTCTATCCGTAGAAAGTATCGGTTTGAAGTTTATAGAATATTGAGAAGATTCTTCAAGAATTTTAAGATTTTTTTTTTAAAGTTTTGGGCGTTGAAAAAATTGTACAATCTTCTTTCTCCAGAATATGGCCTTTCTGTAGGATTTGCAATGGTAGAAAGTAATAAAACTCGCATCAACGGTTGTTGTCACCAGTCTCATCTGCCAATTTTGATGTTGCGTATACTTATACTCCACAAAATTTAATCACATTGGCTGGGAGTGAGCTTTTGGCAACTACTTGAAATTTCAATCATATATTCTATTTTAAATTGGTATAGTTCATGCCACGGAGTTGGTATACAAATGGCAATATATTTAAATTGATTCTATGAAGCTATCTAAACAAATTTTGATTTTTGAAAGGCTTCTACTTGAGTTTGCAATTGAACTTGATATTAGATTACTACCAATGAACCCTTGTAATCTTTATCAAAAGTTTCTTTTAACAGTTACTTGAATTGATCATAGTTCAAATTGGATTAGCATTGCATGGTACAAGGTTCAGTCAACAAATTGATTTGCAACATGTGCCAGTTTCTTCTACGTATGTCTTACATGGAAATTTACAATGAGGAAATCAATTGTATAAAATTTCATACTACAACTGTTAGGATGCTTTACAATGACTGACTATTTTATGCATTGGGCTAGATGCTCTAAATTAAACATTCCATGCAAGTGATTTTGCAAATTGACGCATGAAGCATTTGGAATGCTAATTTCTCCTGTTATCTTGTAGGTTCATTTTTTATCTTTGCGGGTGCTAGTGCAGGTACAGTGTTGTTTGCTGCAAAACTATTGCCAAAAACCAAGGGGAAAACTCGAGAAGAAATACAAGCATCATTTCTGACGTTTTTCTCTAAAAGAACTCCCAAAATCTCATAATGGGCTTCAATAAACAATTATTTTATTTCAGTGAAAAGCTATGGATTCATTGGTACCCAATTATGTTAGTGCTAGGCATCATTCATTACAAGTTCTTAAATCTCCCACATGATATATCAATTGATATGTTAGTACGGTGAAGGCGTGTGTTATATTCAGACACATCTAGAGAGATGATAAGTTTGTCAGACCATCATATCTCATTGAGAGTAATTCAAAAGTTCTCTAATATTTTTTCTTTGTTGTTGTGGATCTTATTTGAATGTCCATCAATACATAAGTTAGAATTGCAAAAGTAGGATGAAAATATTTTATAATTTTTTTAATTGATTATATATTACCAATACAGGAGCAAGTTACAAAATTTGTTCAAATGTATGTAATAGCATACATTTGAACAAATAATTTAAAAAAAAAAAAAACTGTAGGGGTAAGTGTACAAAGTTGAGTCCACGAAACGTGGAAGTTTTTGCCTTAAATAAAAAATTGAAATCAGCTTTGATAGAACGGGATCCTGATTTTAATAAACGGGATCTTGAGCCTGACATGAAATGGGATCTCGCTTTTTAAAAATCGGGATATCGTTTCCTATAGGATCCCAAACTGATGGAAAAGGAACGAGATCCCGATTATTATGAAACGGGATCTCGATTTTTAAAAATTGGGATCCCGTTTTGTATTGCTATTTGTTTTCTTAAAAATAAACACAATTCATTACACAGCGGACGAGATTTCATTTTGTATTACTATTTATTTTTTTTAAAACAAACACAATTCATTACACAGCAGACGGGATCACGAATAGTAGCAACAACAACCCCCACAAATAGCTATAGGTACCTGCCCACGCCCCCTTTTATTGCATTTTTCTATTTTTAATTGAAATTGTGAAGAAAATAAGTGAATTTGGCATTTTTTTAAAATTTATTTCATGTTTTGAGCACTTTTTTTCCTGTTATAGTAGAAATGGGTAATTGTAAAAATAGACGAAAAAATGCAATGAAACCTGAAGGTTTTTTAATAAAAATGAACCTTGAATTGTGTTTTACAAACAAAATTTAACTTTCAAAACCTAAATTGTTCGATTAAACCAAAAAAAATGAATTTGAAAACCCTAATTGAAACAAAACAAAATTTGCATTTCAAAACCCTAGAAATCAAAATGAAATAAAAACATTGCATTTACAAAACCTAATCAAGCTTTTTGAAACCCTGAATTTAAATCAAACGAAAAAAATGAATTTGAAAACCCTAGTTTGAATTGAAACAAAAAAATTGCATTAAAAACCCTAATTGTTTAAAATTGAAACCCTAAATTGAATTGGAACAAAGAAATTGTTAAAACCCTAAATTGGAATCGGACAAATCATTTTGATTTTGAAAACTAGGTAATTTTGAGCTCAAAAAAATCATTT
The DNA here is from genome assembly GCA_007258455.2 of Sequoia sempervirens. NCBI lineage: Eukaryota > Viridiplantae > Streptophyta > Pinopsida > Cupressales > Cupressaceae > Sequoia > Sequoia sempervirens. The sequence goes on along the minus strand of VDFB02100575.1, from coordinate 16,276 downwards.
GCATTGCTTAAATGTTTTAAAATTTTATTTGCATTGTATGGAAAAAAATGATACTTATGTTAAACTTTGGATTTCAATGTTAAATTATAATTAGATTAGAAACAATATGTTAAAGAATAGTTAAAATTCATAAAAGTTTATCTTGATGTTTTGTTTGCAAAATTTAGTTAACAAATTTACTGATATAGCCGCGTACAATCATTCCAATTGGCACCTAACTTGCAAGTCTAGAAATTAGCTGCCAAAGGGCCGCAAGAAGCTTCACCTAAGTTTGCTAAACCCTAGACCACAGTAAAATCTAAACCCTCAACACTAAAGCATTTGAATTTTTGTCTTAGGAGGTCTTAAAATGAAATTTGGTTGCCTTACAAAACCCTCTGTTGTCACCATTTAGTAGAGCTTTTTGTAATGTTTTCACTTATTTGAACACATAATATAAAACCTTTTGGTTTCTACAACTTTATGAAGAGTGGATGATCACTCTCTATGACACTTAGACATGAACATTAGGGATCTAAATCATTGGAATAAAACTTTATTCTATTATATCCACAAGATAGGAGAGCGCGAGTGAGAGTGCTATGGGTAAAGTTTCTTTCATTGGATATACCTAAAATTATATAGGTTCAATGTCAAGAATGGGTCTATTTGGTAGATTTATGAAAACTATTATGAATATCTAGAATGCCATAAAAGTATAATTATAGCAATTCCAATTGGAAACACTTGGGTACATATATATCATATGAAATTTAAATTTAGTAAGGTGTCTATTATATAGGAGAGTTGATAATACATGGAAAGAGGTTTGCATGGGAATATATGTATTAAGAAAAACATACCACATGACCTCTATAGGACTCTTAAGATGTGATCCTAGATAATAATCCACCCATCCTCAATCATAATGGATTCTTTAGCAATTAAGAGAGATTCAACAACCATAAAATTACCTATATTTTGATACTATATAGATTTATGTGGAAGGATAGAAATGCATCAATAAGGAGACCAAGATGGAACCATTTAACACCTAGAAGGTATACCTATTACATGGGAAAGGGAGGAGGTACATGATGATAGGTTCAAGGAACTACATGCTATTATTACAATTTCGAGATAGGAGGAGGATTCATATAAAAGAAATATAATTAAATATTTATATTATTTAATATATTATATTTAATAAATATTAATATAATATAATATATTAAATAATATAAATATTTAATATCATAAAATATAATATAAGATTACAATTAAGGATAGGTAATTAATGTTACAATTTACTTGGGGTTTTAATGAGGATTAGGCTTAAGATTCAATTAGGTTTGTAGTAAATAGTTTAAAGGTTACAATTAGGAATATATAATAAATATTAATATAATTATAATACAAATATAAATTAATTTAAATATAATATAATTTAATATAATATAATATAGGAATACATTTAAGATTAGGTAAAGGTTATAATTTAATTAAGTTTCAATTAGGTTTACAATTCAATTAGGATATGGTTAGGGGTGGGGCTCATTTAGCATTCTATTATGGTTAGAGTATGGGTTACATTTAAGATTATTGTTATTTTTGTGATATGCATAGATTGATTCATTTTTAACATGATATTTTTTTTTATTAGAGGGGTAAACACTTTTGACCCAGAGCTAGATGGAACCAATGAGGCTATAGTATGACTAAATTTGGACCTCACTAGACATCTAGATCCCCTTAAGCCATCATATCACCCTAAATCGTAAATCGATTTCTTAAGGGGTCCCAATATGAAATTTCTTAAGGGGATCAAAGAAGTTCTTAAAATTTGGTGATCAAAGTTGCCCAAGGCAACCAAATTTAACAATAATAAGATCCTGCAAGATTATAATATGAATGAGATATCATGATCTAGGTTGGTCAGTTGAAACAAGAGTAGATTTCAATCAACTATTCAACAAGAAAATGTTCTTCACTAACTTGAAAGTTCATTAAATATTCCAAGGGGAACCAAAACTTTACCCTAAGTTTTGTAAACCCTAAACCCTGAACTCTAAATTCTAAAGGTTCCCTAAACACTAAACCATTCATTTTGTCCTACCTGAGACCTTAAAGTGAAATTTGGTTGTCTTAGGAAAATCCACCATATTTCATTCCCTTATGCCATGTAATTTTTTCTTAGGATCTTACTACATGTACATCCCCTTAAGCTATCCTATTACCCTAAACCTTGAACTCTAAAGTCTAAACCCTAAACCCTAAAGCCATCATTTTTTCTTTAAGGCTCTTAATGAAATTTGGTTGCCTTGGGAAACTTCACCAAATTTTATTCACTTGACCCATGTCATTGTCTCCTAGGACCGCACTAGACGTGGATCCCTTAAGCCATCATGTCACCCTAAATCGTAGATCCCCTTAAGCCATCCTATCACCCTAAATCGTAAATCAATTTCTTAAGGGGTCCTAATATGACATTTCTTAAGGGGATCAAAGAAGTTCTTAAAATTTGGTGATCAAAGTTGCCCAAGGAAACCAAATTTAACAATAATAAGATCCTACAAGATTATAATATGAATGAGATATCATGATCTAGGTTGGTCAATTGAAACAAGAGTAGATCTCAATCAACTATTCCACAAGAAAATGTTCTTCACTAACTTGCAAGTTCATTAAATATTCTAAGGGGAACCAAAAATTTACCCTAAGTTTTGTAAACCCTAAACCCTGAACTCTAAATTCTAAAGGTTCCCTAAACACTAAACCATTCATTTTGTCCTACCGGGGACCTTAAAGTGAAATTTGGTTGTCTTAGGAAAATCCATCAAATTTCATTCCCTTATGCCATGTAATTTTGTCCTAGGATCTTACTACATATATCCCCTTAAGTTATCTTATTACCCTTAACCCTAAACTCTAAAGTCTAAACCCTAAACCCTAAAGCCATAATTTTTTCTTAGGCTCTTAATGAAATTTGGTTGCCTTAGGCAACTCCACCAAATTTCATTCCCTTATGCCATGTAATTTTGTCCTAGGATCTTACTACATATATCCCCTTAAGTTATCTTATTACCCTTAACCCTAAACTCTAAAGTCTAAACCCTAAACCCTAAAGCCATCATTTTTTCTTAGGCTCTTAATGAAATTTGGTTGCCTTAGGCAACTCCACCAAATTTAATTCCCTTATGCCATGTAATTTTGTCCTAGGATCTTACTACATGTAGATCCCCTTAAGCTATCCTATTACCGTAAACCCTAAACTCTAAAGTCTAAACCCTAAACCCTAAAGCCATAATTTTTTCTTTAAAGGCTCTTAATGAAATTTGATTTCCTTGGGCAACTTCACCAAATTTTATTCACTTGAGCCATGCCATTTTCTCCTAGAACCTCACTAGACGTAGATCCCCTTAAGCCATCTTGTCACCCTAAATTGTAATTCAATTTCTTAAGGGGTCCTAATATGACATTTCTTAAGGGGATCAAAGAAGTTCTTAAAATTTGGTGATCAAAGTTGCCCAAGGCCCAACCAAATTTAACAATAATAAGATCCTGCAAGAAATTATAATATGTTAATAGTTAATTGTATTTTCATTCAAGTAACATGTGCCTTAGACATATAAATGAGGCTTACATATAATTTTATCATTTGTATTCAATTATTTAAGGCCATTTATATTGAATGGTTTAAAGATATTTCCTAATCATGTATCTTACATCTTGAAATTACAAATCTAATGTAGGTTCACTCATATCTTAAAGATCACATGGATCCATTCAATAATATTCACAATCCACCTCCATGCCATCCATATCCACCACCTTCACCTCCACCTCCACCCACTCCACCTTGCAACCCCCCACCTCCACCACCTGAAATCAATGAACATGCTCGTTTGCAAGTAAAAATCAATGCCAATGTTAGAACCATCCAAGATCAAATCAACATTATTAAAAATAAAGAATGTGTCTAAACTTGGCGATCCTTATTGATCCTAATCTATTAGTTGTGGGTAAACGATGGGTAAGCCATCATTGGTATCATTAAGGCTCAATGAATAAGTGGATATGGTAAACACAAAGGTATCATCAGGATCCCAAAAGGTTTTGATCCAAGCACAACCACTTATAGGTTTGGTCTGGGACGAGAATAAATCAATCTCAATGAAAATATTGGCTAGGTCACTAGATGTGTGGGAACCCCACTCCCATTCATTAGATTCAGTCTTGGTATGGTATTCCTCAGATGTCTCAATTTTATTTGAAGTGTCAAAATTTTCACCTGAGGGAAACTTAGTACTAGGACTCACTACTAGTGGTACATGCCCTAACCTAGTGTTTTTTAGTAAATAAGGGGAGAATATTGGTTTTTCCATTCCATATTTGTTCAAGCCAAGACCACTATGTCAGTCATAACCTTGGTTTTCATGATCTTGAACCCTTTTGAACATTTCTCAACTAGTAATTTCTTAGGCTTAGTATCCTCTTCATCTTTGTAAATCCATGTAGAAATGTCCTTTCCTATAGACTCCTCGCTCAACTCAACCCACTTGGTGAATATGGTAGGGATATTATGGATAATATTCTTAAAATTCTTCTTGATAGGATGAGGTTTTTCATAATATTTTGGAGATATAGGTAGCTTCCCACCAAAAAATAAGCTCTGCATATTGTATTCACCACAACCCCTTCCATGGATCTAGACCTTAGGCTCAAAAGGTGTAGTGGATGGAGTGGATGATTTAACTAGAGAGGATGGATCAATGCAATGTGATTAAGTGGACATTGAGGCCTCTCAATTGATAGATAATTTATATTCAGTGGTCTCTTTTAGATTACTACAATATTGGGAGGGGTCGGGATCACTTGATATAGTTATTTTGAGTCGTTATGGGGAAACTTGAGGCATTGATGGTATGTAGAGGGAAAGACCCTCGTGAAATGAATCCATGGGCGACCAAGGAGAAGATTGTATGGTAAGTCCAAATAAAATACTTGGAATATTGTGTTTTGAATGGAAAGTTGAACCCTTATAGGAAGTGTGATTATACCCCTGGAAGATCACTCAACATCATCATAAGCCTTGGTAATGATTTTCTTAGATTCATCTATACAAGCTTTAGAGAATCCCAATGTTGTGACCAATTTTAAAGTGTATATATTTACACCTACTCTATTGTCTACCAAAACTCATTTGATGTTTTGTTTATTAGTGTATACCTCAAGATGCAATGGATCATTATGTTTTGGTTTATGTGTGGAAATTTTTTTCTCAAAAAATGTGGTGTGATGGGTGGTGGCTAAGTATCCTACCATGGCCTAAAATTGATTGACATTTAGGTCATTAGGAATGGATGTCTCTTGCAATTTTTTTTGTCCATAATGGCCCCATGTGAAGCAACTTGAGAATGGATATTTGTGCAAGATTATTTCCTAGATGGTTTAGGAGGTTATATTGAGTTTTTGGATATGGGTTAGAAGTGGCCCCTTGTAAGGTCACTTTAGCTCTGTGAATGGTAACGATGCATTCCAATTTTTTATTGATGGTAATGGTAGAAACATGGCTATCAAAATCCCAAATGTAGTTGAAAATATAGTAATATGATTCATTGGTGTTATTTAATGTACATATATTGTTAATGTTTATTGCTCCAATTTTCTTGAATCCTAACAACTGGTATCAGAGTCACGTACATTTCAGTTGATTGGCAGGAAATCTCTAGATTTGAGTGGGAGCAATGAAAGAAAAAAAATTCAAGGTTGAGAAGTTCAATGGTCAAAATTATCAATTATGGAAGATGAAAATGGAATATTATTTGTATCAATAGGATCTATGGTGGTCATTGCAAGGAAAATAAAATAAAGATGTTGCAATGTTCAATGAAGAATGGGAGATTTTGGATAGAAAGGAACTGGGAACCATTAGGTTGTACCTAGCAACATTTGTGGCATTCAATATAGCAAAAGAAAAGATAATAGAGGAAATGATGAAAGCTTTGGCTAAATTGTATGAAAAAACCCTTAGCCTCAAATAAGGTATTTCTCATGAAGTGTTTGTTTAATCTAAAAATGATTGAAGGTGGATCTATGATAGATCATTTAAATGAGTTTAATATGAATACCATTCAGTTAACTTTTTTAAAAGTGGATTTTAATGAAGAGGTGAGGGCTATCTTGATTTTATGTTCTTTTCGAGAAAGCTAGAATAACTTGGTAATGGTTGTACAAGTAACTCTATCTTTGGTTCGATACATTGAAATTTGATGATGTTGTAGGTGTTATCCTTAGTGAGGAAATGCAACAGAAAAGCACATGTGAGAGTTCAACATTGAGTAATGCTTTGACTATAAAGAACAAGGGAAGAACAAAGGAGAGAGGAAAAATACCAACAATTCGTGGGAATTTGAAGAAAGGAAGATCTAAATCTAGAGTGAGAATGGATTGTTGTCATTGTGGAAAGCCAGGACACTTGAAGAAAGATTGTTGGTCTCAAAAGGGAAAATAAGGAGATGTACAACATGATGATAGTAAGGAAGCTAATGTTGCAAGTAATAAATTATACGATGCTTTAATTTAGTGTTTAAATAATGCTAATGATTCTTGGGTAATAGATTTGGGGGCTTCATTTCATGCCACACCCCATAGGAAATATTTTGTAGATTACGTTCAAGATGATTTTGGACAGGTATATTTGGGTGATGATGAACCTTGTTAGATTGTTGGAAAAGGAAAGTTAAAAATCAAATTGCAGAGTGGAAATGAATGTCTGCTATAGGAGGTAAGGCATGCTCCAAATTTGAGAAGAAATTTAATTTCTAGGACAACTGGGTACTGAAGGCTGCATAGTTACCTTTTTAGAAAAAGTTTGGAAGGTCACTAAAGGTGCATTAGTAGTAGCTAAAGGTGAAAAGGTAGGCACATTGTATTTGTGTAAGTTGGTAGTACTTATTCTACCTTAGTTGTTACAAAAATAGATGCTAATGAGACAATTATAGCACTTTCTACAAGGACATAAACAAAATTGTGGCACCATAGACTTGGGCACATGTGTGGGAAAGGGATGAATATAATTCACTCCAAAAATTCACTACTAGGTCTGAAGCAAATTGACTTAGAGTTCTATGAAAATTGTGTTTATGAAAAACAAAAAAGAGTCTGATTTCTCGAAGTTGGGAAAGAGAAGAAGAGTGAGCAATTAGAGCTTGTGCATTCAAGTGTATGGGGACCGGCTTAGCTATCTTCTCTTGGTGGATCTTTCTATCACGTTACTTTTATTAATGAGGCAACTAGGAAAACATGGGTGTATTTCCTAAACAAAAAATCATAAGTGTTTGAAACTTTTAAAAAAGTGGAAATCTTTGGTTGAGAATGAGACATAAAAAAATTTGAAGCATCTTAAATATGATAATGGAGGTGAGTATTGCAGCAAAGAATTTGAAAATTACTGTTCATATAATGGAATTTGTAGGAAAAAAATGGTTCCTCAAACCCCACAAGAAAATGGTGTGTCAAATAGAATGAATAGGACCATTATGGAGTGTGCAAGGAGCATGAGATTGCATGCTATACTACCCATACACTTTTGGGAAAATGTTGTACATACCATTGTTTATTTAATAAATAGGGGACCTTCAAATCCTTTGGATGGTAGCTTTCAAAGGATGCTTGGATAGGTAAAAAGGTAAGTATTCATTTCCAAAAACCTTTGGTTATGCAACTTTTGTCCATGCTAATATTAAAAATAGAACCAACCTTGAGGCTAAGTCTTAAAAATGTACCTTCATTAGAAATGGAGTAGATGAATTTGGTTATTGGTTAAGGGATTATGAAAATCATAAAATCATTAGGAGCAGATATGTTATATTCAATAAGGTCATGTATAAGGATCAGCTGAAAGAAAAGAAGCATAAAAATGCCAAAAAGGAATATGTGGTGTTGGATGAGATTCCAAAAAATAAAATTATAGTGGTACTCGATGCTCAGCAACACGTTATCACACAAACTCCTACAAGTGTTAGATGTTCTACAAGGATATCTAAACCTCTAGAAAGATATTCTACATCATTATATTCTATATTATTAACCGATTCCAGTGAACTTGAAGGTTATGAAGAAGCAATACAGATAGATACCAAAAAGCAATGGGAGCTAGGAATGAAAGAGGAAATGGATTCCTTGATACAGAATTAGACTTTGGACTTAGTCCAATTTCCTGCAAGTAAAGAGCATTTCCAAATAAATGGGTTTACAGGTTGAAGGAAGAATATGGAGGCAAGAAAAGATATAAGTCCGGACGCATGGTAAAAGGTTTTGCATATTAAAAAGGTATATATTTTGATGAAATATTTTCTTCAATTGTAAAGACAACTTCTATTAGAACTATTCTAAGAATTGTGGCTACGGAAAACGTGCATCTTGAACAACTAGATGTGAAAAAAACATTTGTCCATGGGGATTTGGAATTGGAAATATACATGCAGCAAGCACAGGGATATGAGGTCAAGGGTAAGGAGAAATTTGTGTGGAGGTTAAAGGAGAGTTTGTATGGCCTGAAGCAAGCACCTCAGTAATAGTATTTGAAATTTGATAGTTTTATAGCTGAACAAGGTTACAAAAGATGTCATTTTGATTATTGTGTTTATTTTAAGAAATTGGGTAATGATAGCTATATTATCTTGTTTCCTTATGTTGATGACATGCTTGCTGTCGGGTCTAACATGTAGCATATTAATGAATTTAAGTAGAAATTAGAAAATTCATTTTCTATGAAGGATTTGGGTACACCTTTTCCTAGTCATTTTTAAGTTGACTAAGGAGATGTGTCCAAAGACACAAGAGGAGGAAGAGAAAATGTCTAAGGTACCATATGCATCAAAAATTGGTAGCTTAATATATACAATGGTATGTACAACGCCAGATATTGTACATGTAGTGGGAGTTGTGAGCAAGTATATGAGAAATACGAGAATGGAACATTGGAATGTGATAAATGGATTATCTAATATTTGAGAGGTATACTTCAAAGAAACTGTGTTTTGGAGGAACATTTTTTTCTCTAAAAGGATATGTTGACTCTGATATGGCAAGTGATATTGATAATAGGAGGAGTAGTACAAGGTACTTTTTTTTTATTGTAGGTGTAAACCAATATCCTATACTTGCAAGAACACAACAAATGAACACATTAATAAGATAAAATTCAATTTAGAATAGAGATTCCTCAAGAAATCCATTTAAATGCAAAAGAAAAGGAATGGAATGAAGAACACAACAAACTTAAAGCTTAAGATATTAAATCCTATTCTAAGACAAAGCAAACTCTTAATCTCTTGAGGGAGTTTGTGCCAATTTGATGTGAAAATTGGCCCTTTCCCAACTCTAATGATGTGATGAAGATGATTGATGATGAAGAGTGATCCACTTGATGAAGACCTCCAATGTGCTCCAAGATAAAAATCTGCATAACCTAGCTAAGATTGGATGAAATTGAATGAAAGTTGCTATGAATTTGAGTATAGTAAGTTTACTCAAGTTGTGGATGATGAAATGAGGAGATTAACCTCTTATTTATAGAATTTCAAGTTGGAAGAATGCCAAAAAGAGAGGAATGTGGGAATAAAAATCAAAAAATGGCAAGGTGCCACTTCTCAACATGTGAGTGGATGGAGGATGTGCTAGTTTTGAAGAATGTGTCAATAAATGCATATATTTGAAATTTGAAATTGCTGAAATGACATGTAAGAGGGAAAGAAGGTGCATTAAATGCCACTTGGCTCAAGGAAAAAGGACCTTTTAGGTGGAGTAAATGCCTTGTTGGAAGGGAAAATTCCACTTGGATTTTGAATTCAAATTTGAGGAATATTCCTTTATTATGCCTTTTGAGAGAAAATAGAGATTTAATAAATGAATTAAATCTATTTTCTTGTGAAAGTTGCAAAAGTTAGAGGATGGAACATGAGAGGAGATTAACTTAATCAAGGTTAATTAATTTAATGAGAGATCAAAATGTTGTGACATATTGATTTAGATTTATGGATTGATTTAAATCAAATATGAGAAGAATATGATTTAAAGATTAATTAAATAAAGATTTTTATTTTATTTAACCAAGGAGATGAAGTTAGATTTAAACTAAATAAGGTTTTAATTTATTTAATTTAATGGATGGAATTTAGAGATTTAATCAAATAAAATTGATTATTTAATTAAATAGGGATAATTAGATAAGACTGATTGATTTAAATAGCAAGAAAGGATGACTTAATTAGATAAATGATTTATTTCATTAAGAGAGGAACATTGATGAATTTAATCAAATAAAGGTATTCAATTAAATGGTTGGACTGAGGGATGATCTAGGATGTTAGTGGTCGGGATCAGATGCACAATGTCGATCAGTACATTTTCTATGTCTACATTTTGCCCCTCTTTGAAGTATTGCACTCGTTGCATTGGTTCAAAGAATAAACGATCTCGATCAAAAGCCAAATTTTTTATGATTTTTAAAAATTGCCTCACTACTGGCCTGACGAAGGAAATTATGGTAATATATTGCCCCCTCAAGAGATTGGATGAAAATTTTGTTTTTTGGGTGATCTTGCAAACAAAGAGGACAAGGTGCTCGACATGTCTAGAAAGGCTTTGAGAGGTCAAAAAATGAGGTAAAATGCCAAAAAATAGTGCAAAACATCCCTCAAATGGACAAAAACAGGATCAGGGTCCAAAACCCTAGTAGGATGGCTGAACGGGGTAAAAAAACCCTAATTTTTTTACTTAAATAGGCTTGAGGAGGCCACTTCCAATTCATTTTCACACATAGCCTTCAAAGATTTCACAATTTGAGCTTTGATACCCTGACGAGATGGCACAATGACAGCTCCCGTTGCATATCTTCGACCAAGTACAGATGTACTAGCGACCTTCCGGCATTGGGCAACTAGTATGTGATCCTTGAGCTTTGTTTTTCATTTTACGCATTCATTTATTGCATCTAGAACTAGGTCTCTCACAGCGGTGTTTTATAGCGCCGCTAAAATTTCAAACTAGACCCCTCAGTCTTTTAAACTAGACCACCATCACAATATGGACTGCCACAGTGGAGTTTGGAGTTTGGGAATAGACTTCAAACTCTGACGCCTTCGTGAGATGGAGCGTTGAATTTCAAACTATGATGCTGCGGTGAACTTTAGAATTTAGGATTTGGAATGCTTAAGCAAAGTGCACCACCACAGTGTAGTTGGGGATTTGAAGATTCCAACGTCGCTATTTGCAAATTTCAAACTACGATGCCTTCACAGTTTGCAACACTAGGCATGTTTCTTGAATGCTTGAGATAAATTTTCTTGATTATTTTAACATGATAACATTTCTTGATGCAAGAGGTGGTGAGGGAGCTCTATTCTCGTGAGCACAAATCACGAGAGATATTCAGTTATTTGCAAGATCTAACTGACAGGGAGCAGGACCAACTTTGAGAGATGGGGCTATGGTACATTGCCTATGTAGCACCTGTGTGGACCCACCTTGGCATGATGTCTACACTTTCTGAGAGATGGCATAGTGAGATGTCATCTTTTCATCTTCCCATTATGAAGGCCACTATTACCTTGGAGGACGTGTGGTGCATCCTTAGATTGTTGATACATGGTCAATGAGTTATTCATGATATGGATGTCAGATAGGATGCTTGCCATGTAATCCTTGCTACAAAGGACTTTATTTTTTGCGAGGGCTAGATAGAGCTAGAGAGCCACAACACGCTCATGTCACCATTCCGTCTAGTGATTGTTACCATTATTTCAAGTCTTGTTGCTTTGGATCGACAAGGCTGATACTTCAGTCTTGGCTAGGGGCTTTGCTAGGAGCGGATGGTTCATGAGAGGCCAGTCCATTTTGCATGGGGTCATGTTCTTCTTGCCTCCCTTTACAAGGATCTTCACGAGTATGCATATTTGGATGGCAGGGAACTTGGTGTAGGTATCACGCTCCTTCATGTGTGGGCGTGGGAGCATATCTTTGTTCTTCAACCGCGGGTTGTTCCAATGTCGATCGGGCTTGATGATCTAGTGGTTTGGCATTACAGGGGCAGTGCGTCCTTCACACACATAGGTGAGCATGGGATCCCTCGATGGAGGAGGGTCATTGATGAGATGACCATGTTTACATGGTGCCCATAACTTGGTTAGCCCGGATGTGTTGATGATGTACATCAACTATTCTTTGCCTACTAGGATTGGCTCATGTCGGGGTGGGAGCACACTATGATCGAGAAGTATCTGCTAGGATGAGTTTAGCATCAGATTGGCGAGGTACAAGACATGACAAATAATGACTACATGGCCATTATTGCTTGTACAGTATTGTAGAGGGCCTAGACAGTTTCAGGTAGCTGGTGACCTAGCCATGGGTGCATGATCAGGGGGTCATAGATCCAGGAGTGACTCAGGTGTATAGAGATTGGTTCAGTAGGATCAGCCTCATGTTGATGTACACATGTAGGACAAAGATTAGGGGCTAGAGGGTGGACATGACGGGCACCAGGATTGGGTTGCCACACCACCATGAGCTAGGGGTGAGGACCAGCCTCACGTGTAACCTCCGCTAGGATAGCCAATGGGTCAGCTAGATCCGAGGGATGGGTTGATAGTACAGTTGTAGGCCCAGGTCCAGGCCTTGACAGTAGAGAGGGAACTAGGCCTGTGTAGAGAGAGATCAGGAAATTTTATAGAGGCATGCCACAAAGTTACAGGTGGCTGCAGAAATGGGCCGCAGACAGTAGCTAGAGAGTATGGCAGCTTCCTCCTCTCATAGTACAGTTCCCCTTCAATCATACATGGAGGCCATATGGGAGGCGAATTAATATTGGTTTCTTTACCATCAAGTTGTACCTAGACCATCTTCGGCCCTAGATTACTCACAGCTGATCAGCCATAGACCGTTAGAGAGTCATGATGACAGAGCTGAGGGCAGCAGACAGGAGGGTCAGACCTCATTTTTTTTTTTATCGAGATATTAATCTTTCATGCCATATGGGCTCATTTTTGATAGCCCATTGGGCCTTTTTGTACTCATTGACATACACACATGTATAGTGATCCAATTATTATTTTGTACTATGAAAGTTACTTGATGATATATATGAGATGATAATGTTGATGTGATGTGATGTGTATCATTTATTTATTATGCATTTATAGATGGTTCTATTTCTATATTTGATGCAATATTGTTATGGTATTGTGTGATGCATATATATATGGATGCATTTCTTTTTGATGGTGTATGTGTTATGTAATGGTTATGTGACTAACAAATCTATATTATGCCTCATGTGAATGATGACATATGATATGCATTTGTCACAATTATGGATATAATGGATATGCGATATGAATGGATTTTATGATGGTACATTTCTCTTGTGGTACCTTTTTATGTATGCTTTTATGATGGTGCAATCCATATGATGATTTTATGTGTATTGATGCAAATGTGATGATTTACAAAATGATTTCTATGTATGCTTTTATGATGGTGCAATCTATATGACGATTTTATGTATGTTGATGCAAATGTGATGATTTATGAAATGATTTCTTTTTTTGATATCTTTTTTTGTTTTGATGGTGATGATGTTGTGAATGCAGTGAGCATGATATGAAACTATGCAATGATGAATGTATGTGATTTTCCATGTATGATATGTATTTATGACGATGTTTATATAATGATGTGATGTGATTTTGATACATGAAATGATATGTTATGCCAAATGGTATAGAAATGATGATTTATGGTGTATATGCAAAATGATATATGAGTAATGACCTTATGATGTATATGTGATGGCATAATGAATGCTTTTATGATATTTTCTATTATGATATGGATGGATGATGGATGATATGCATGTTGATGATGATATATGCTTTATACAAATGGATACAAATGCCTAACCTATTTATGTGATGCAATGGCGGTTATATGATTATGCCATGGATGATGTGATGGATTATTTATGTTTTATGTGATTACATAAGAGATGGTTATATGCAAAATGTGTATGTGATGTTATGATTATGAGATGCTTAGAATAACAAATCTATATTATATGCATATGAGATGATCAATTTTTCTATATGATATGCATTGTGCTGACGATTTGTGGGTGCAAGATTAATGATGGTGGTGATTAACTGTCATAGTACCCTATTAGCATGAAAAAAGAGAAGGGATGAAAGAAATAAGAGATTTCAACAAGACAAAAGATGATGATGATGATGAATATCTTCCATGGAGTTGGGATTTTTGAAGGGCCAATTATCTTATGTTTGATAACACACATAAATACAATGCATCAAGATATTAAGAACCAGGATGACGTTGTATTTAGTGTGATGGAATTTGATTCGATAATCAAATAGGAGTATCCTTGTTCACACTTAACATATGAAAACCTTACTAGGATGCACATTAGGTATTTCAAACATCTCAGACCAAAACATAGGAAGGAAAGCCTTCCTATGTGGTCAACAAGATATCTAGAACACCCTCCATACATACCTAAATAAAACAAGTATGCACCAAGTTATTTTACAAGAAATTCCAACAAGCGTAATAGATAAAAAGATAATGATAGTTGCCCCATTCCTATCTCTTTAAATCCCTTCATTGGGGACATCATTGAGAGGTCCTTGGAATGAGCATAATAAGATAAATCAAAATACAAAGATACAGTAAATAAACAAGTTGATGTTCTTCAATACCGCTAGCCAAGACTAAACTATGGTGATGTCTAATGTCTGATGTTGATGTCCATTGTAGGAAGGATGCATCCCAGGACATGACGATATTAGATGATTTTATATGGGACCGATTGGATGATAGGCTATTGACACAAAGAGTTGACCAACTTGCTTATGTACTAACCTAGATCTTGATATTTTGATGTTTTGAGTTTTCACTTTTTAACCTATGCTAGACTTGCTTCTAACTATTTTACCAAAGGTTGAGGATGATGATCATTTATTATGAGTGATATTTCTTGTGGGTGAAAGAGAAATGGGACGGATGGATTTTTTTCCAAATATTTGGATGTTTTTGAAGTTTTGAGATGTTTTGAGGCTGTTTTTGGTATTTTTGAAATTTTATAAATGTTTTCATTTTTGGATTTTCTAATGTTTTGGGGTTTTCTAAGATTTTTTACCAAGAGACTAACCTAAAGACCTATCCTAGGGGCCTCGGGGGCTTATCAATAGATTAGTCTTTCCTATATTATACATGCAAAGACCACATAGCTCGATTGACGACTTGATTGATTTACAAATGAAGATATACATGATGAAATGACAGTTTATTACAACGGACTCCTAAAGGATTGACCTAAGTGTCTCAGGGGTGATCAAAGATCAACCTTGCCTACGTTCAAGGTTCAGAGACATGTAGTTTGACAAGATGAATCTATTTTTTAATTTTTGACTAACTTTTTGACCTATTTTTGGATTTTGACATGTTTTGAATGTTTTGGGATTTTTTCTAATTTTCTAATTTTAGGACTTCAAGAATATACATGAATCTAATTCGATGAGAATATTCCCCTAGCATGATACAATAGACTACTCCGATAAAGGCAAGAAAAACTGACCTTGGGAATGGGCCGAGTAGTACTAGGAGGGATCATGATACTAACACTGGACCAAGCTATGATGCGAATGAGGGTGGATGGGTGATGGATGGAGGTTTGAATGTGATGGATGTGTAATTGATGGATGATGTAGAACAATCCATGAAGATCCTAGTGGAAGGAAAGTGGTTACTTACACAAGGCACCTGTTTGCTAGGTTTTCGCCAAGGTACTTGCCCAAAGTGCCACCAAAGTGGTTTTCACTAGAGGACGATTTTTTTATTTACTATTTTTTATCCTTTTTCTTATTTTTTTTGGATTTTTTATTGTCACCAAGATGCCTTTTTTCCACTTTTTTTCCAAGGTAACCATTTTTTAAGGAAATTTTCTATTTTTTTGATTTTTTGGGTTCTATACCTTGAAAGATTAGGGATAAAACTTTTTGAGATGAGAGTTGTTCATGGGATATTGTAGAGGTTCCCCTTCAGTGTTGATAACTGATATGCCCTAACTTATAGACTTTTGTGATTGCAAATGGTCCCAACCAATTGGGTTCAAATTTTCCTTTGTTGTTTGGATTTAGGACATTCTTCTGATTCTCCTTTAGTACCAGTTCTCCAACTTGGAAAGTCCTGCTTTTGATTTTCTTGTTATAGCTCCTCTTGA
>VDFB02100574.1:0-36333 GCA_007258455.2 Sequoia sempervirens | reverse complement strand
ATTGCTAAGGGAATTGCAAGAGGAATCCTCTACTTGCATGAGCAGTGCACAACCCCGATTCTCCATTGTGATATAAATCCACAAAACATTTTGTTGGATCAAAATTATGTTGCTAAGATAGCTGACTTTGGAATTCAAAATTGATGGGTGTAGAACAAATGAGGACCTTTACTATGGCCCGCGGCACCATCGGTTGCATTGCTCCTGAGTGGTAGAAGAGTATGGCAGTTACAGTTAAAGTAGACGTGTATAGCTTTGTGATGGTACTCTTGGAAATTATTTGATGTAGGAAAATGTTTGAATTGCACGTTCCAGAAAATGAAATGGTCTTATCAGATTGGGTATATAATTTTTTCAAATATGGGAGACTTGTAAAGTTGGTGGAGCAACAAGAATGCAGAGGAATTGATGAAACCCAATTGGAAAGAATGGTGCTGGTGGGGCTTTGGTGCATTCAAGAAGATCCCTCTCTGAGGCCAACAATGAAAAACGTAATTCACATGCTTGAAGGGACTATTGAAATTAGAGTGCCACCTGGGCCATCATCTTCTTTTCATAAAATTAAAACCCTTTAGTATAATAATTTTTTCTTGAGTTCAAGATTTAAACTGTTCAAACATTTTAATATTTTCATTGAGCTCAAGGTTGAGCTTAATAAAGTTTTTTCCATAGGTTTCAATGCCATAGATTGCATAAAGAGTCAGCCGAAGGTAGTTTGCTAGGTGGTTGTAGCTTGTGCTGGTAATCTATTGTAGGAATGGTGGAATTGTTGACGATGTGCAAAGGGTTAATATGAGAGATTTATACATATTACTAAGCTTTATAGATGTTATTGAGGCATTTAGCTTTTGAAATTTACTAAATAATGAATTCTTTGTATAAATTTAACTACAATATAATTTTGATTTTTTTTTTATAACTATTCATTATTTTTTCTTTTTAACATATTAAAGTATTGTCAGTAATCAGTGTTTTATTGGATTTAAAATGATTTGTAAATCTTGCTATTTAATTAATATACTCCATAAAAACTAAAACAAAGAATTAAATAAAATCATATTTCCCAAACTTTATTAAAAATGTAAATTTATTTTAAAGAACATAATTTAAATCTACTAGTTTACGGAGGAAGTCATACTGCCAGGAGCAAGACTAATTATATTTATAAAATTTGTATTTACCATACTTCATGATTATATAGGCATTTGATTACAGACCTAGTGTAAGGAAAGAGACATCCAAACGCTCAGGTAGCAAAGACAAAATGTTCCTTGTGGGGTGGTGTAAGACTACTTCAAATGATTTTACTAGGCAAGTTTGAATTTAATCCAAAACAATGGTATCAATTGAGAAAAGGTGTTCATGTGGTATTGTAAGACTAATTTAAATAATTTTATTCTACATAATTTTCAGGTGCATGTGCAAGAATAGTAAGGACACTGTATAGTAGAGTGGGGATTAGAAAAACTAAATTATATCAATTTTATAGTCGATCCATATATATTTGGGGTTTATATAGGTGCGCAGGTCTGGAATTTGATGGTCAATGTGGCTTTTTTTTAATTTTGTATACCCATAAATATGACACTTCAAATTATTATTAAACTTGTAAAAAATCATTATATATATATAAGTTTAGAATCAAAGATGGAATAATTCTTTCTAATTTCAGTTCTCATTGCTTTACATTAAACATAATTCTTTCTAATTTTTTAAATATTTTTAACAATAAATTAAAATTTTGACATTTTTAAATAATTATCCTTGCTTTATATTAATATATATGATTTATAATATTTATTATAAAAATATATATTAATTCAAAATCTTTTCAAAATAAAATATAATTATTTTTTAACTTTTTGAATATTTTAAGAAGATTTTTTTTTATACGAATTTATAAACTTTTAATTTAAAATTTTTACGGGCTAGGGCCCTAGCTCTCGGCTGGCTAATTGCTGGCTAAGTGCTCACTGGTCACGAAGTTCTAGTTTCCGCTCCGGTTCCTCCGAGGGCGACACGCCACGGCCACATTAAAAGTTTACCGTGACGCGACAGCTTTATAGGGTCGTATACCGATTCTCGAAAAAAATTAAAATTCAAAAATTTTACATTTATTTCTAATTATAATATTTTTAATTTTATATGTTTTTTAAATATATAGGATATCCATATGAATAATAACAAGAATTTTCACTTTTTTTTCAACACATTTATTTTACAACAATTTTTTTTACAGGTGAGCATGTTTTAATTTGGCTTTTACAAATAATTTTTGTTTTTAGATAGATAAATTTAAGGATTATATAACAAAATTTCAACAACATTCTTTTTACAAGTGATTCGTAGCTTTGACTTTTTTCAAGATAATAGAACATTTGAGCTTTATTGATGAACAGGTTGAAATTTAATTTGACTTTTAAATAATTTATGTTTTTAGATGGATGAATTTAAGGATTAAACTATTTTTTAATTTTATATATTTTAAAAATTACCCAAATTAACTGTGTTACATTAAAAATAAAAATTTATATGAAAAAAATTATGTTTAATATGTATGATTAATAAAATCAATAAGGTATCCAGCAAATTCATCGTTATTAATTTATCCATGGAAAATTCAAGGGCATCAAATTGCTCGTGGCAATAAATTGCTAGCAGTGAATTTTGGTAGAGCCAATCAATAATGTTTTAATATAAAAGATTTTATAGAAAATAAATTAAATATTTTTTTAACAGTTTAAATTTTTCATGAAATGTCAAGTAACAAACATTTAAATACACAAACCGTCACAAAATTTTCAAACACAGATAGAGTGGACATCAAATTCCAAGGTTGTTTACACGGATCAAATGAAACAACCAAACATTATTTAAAATTGTGTTTAACATGGGTCAAATGAAACAACCAAACATTATTTAAAACTTTGTTTAACATATAGTCAATACACGTTTAGCCTTCGAAACTCGTTGGCATTTAAAAACTAGTCAGTTGTTTGAGTTAAACGGAAGTTTCTCTTGAAAAAGAAAGCGCCCAAGTATCAGTTCAAAATATTTATTTTTATTTAAGAGAAACTTTCAAAAATATATTAAAAATAACAATACAAAACAGTGAAAATTCATCGAAAATGTCAAGCTACCACGACCAAGACTAATTTTATTCATACTTTATGTTTCCCATATTTTAAAATTATATAAATTTATTTTATACAGAGAATAGCCATTTGACTATGAACCCAGCGGCGAGAGTCATCCAAATGCTGAGGAAAGAGTGACAAAATAGCGTTTGTGGAGCGGTGTAAGACTAAATCAAATGTTTACGAGGCGTGTTTGGATTTCAACACAAAATAATGACATGCATTGAGAAATGGTGTTGGTGAGGCATTGTAAGCTTAATAAATGATTTTATCAGGTTTTCCTCCATACTTTGACTCTATTTAAAAAAATTGTTTTCACTATTTTATTAGTATAAATATTCAAATATATTTATTTTAAAAGGTCAAAGATCACAATTTTGAGGTATTTTATTTTATTTTGGAATTATTTTATTTACTAGTATAGATATCTTAAATACATCTATCTAAAAATGTCAAGAGATATTAATTTGGAGCTATTTTATCAACACACTCACATCGCTACATTCCACCCCTTGTTATCATTGTAGAATCTCTCTCAACATTAATTAGACATAAATTTTATTACATCTATATTGTTTAATTTACTTTTTACAATAAATTTTGGATGCATCGAAAGTAAGCTTAGTGTCAACTAGTAAATGAATTCTAACTAGCTTACTATCTTGTATATTTAATCTATGCAAAATAGTGTTTACATATACTTACTTTGTGACAACCAAAGTTTTATATTACCTTGATCTCTTTTGATTTTCATTCCCAATATGTACCTTTCTACTCCTAGATCATTCATCTCAAATACACTTGAAAGTTGATCTTTCAACTCACTAATCATACCCTTAATGTTATTGAAAATATGTCATCCACATACTAGGGAACACTCAATAATTAATCATACATATAATTTAAACAAAGTGATTTTTTTTTTTTCTCACAAAACTCAATTTTAACATTTAAAGGAATTAAATTTTTGATACCACATTTGGTGTGATTATTTCAAGCAATAAAGAGACTATTTTATCCTACAAACCAAATGTTCTTTCTATTTTTCCCCAAAAGCTTTATGCTATTGCATATAAGTTTCCTCTTCCAAATCTCCATGCAAAAATATAGGACCTTAACATCCATTTGTTGAATTTCAAAATCATAAGAAAAAATATGGATAAAAATATATTAGAAGATAATTTAGAAATAAGAGAGAAAATTCCACTGAAATCAACTCCCTCTCTCTTGGGAGCAGCCCTTGGCTATCAATCTATCTCTATACTTTTCCAATGAATCATCTACTCCAAATTTATTTTTGTACACTCACTTATACATCCAATGATATTCTTTCCTTTTACAAAATGAGTAAGATGTCAAGTACCACAAGATTCTAAGTCATCATCTCCTCTGCAAGGCTACTTGCCATGACCAACTAGCTCATATGCAAAAAGAACTTCCTTATAAATATAGGTTCATCATTGATACTTAACAAATAAAATACACAATAAAAATTTGGTGGACTATACGTGTCAACTAGATTCTATTTTAATTTTTTATCATCTTAACAGAAGATTAAGGGGCTCTTCCTCTCATTCCTCTACATGTTTAACTTCTTTTGTAATCATAGAGTCTTCTTCTTTATAACTTTACCTTTAGCCCTCTTTTCTTCTCCATCATCAAATCCATTAAATTATGTTGATCATGATGTGCATCTTCTTGCTATAAATCAAAATACACTATATTCTTCTAAATTCTTTTTGTTATAGCTATACAAGATCAAAAATAATTATAAGATCCCTAAAAATACAATCTAGAATATACAACTTTCTTGGTTAAAGGTGTAGACATGTCAAATTTACATCATGCATGATCATATTCCATTCATCAAATAAATCAGGACTTTATTTAAATCAAACCCAAATCATATTCCACCATTTTCTGATTTAAATAAATCAAATATTTAAGTCCTAAAAGTCAAAATCATCTAAGCACAATTAAATCAGCATAATCATCATTTATTTAATCTAACCATGATTAAATGCTAATCTCACCCACTTGCATTCTCTAGATTTAGCCACTTGCACATATAAATCAATTTATTGATTTATTAAATCCAAGATTTTCCATCAACATAGCATTTATGGGAAATATTCCCTCAATTTTGAATTCAAAGGCAAGTTGATTTGTCCCTCTGTAGTACCCCTCCATTCTCACCTGGGATGTGCAGGTAGTTTGGCTAAGGAATCGGAAGAGGAAGATGGGACAAGAGCTTCTAATGGCATTTTGTGAGTATGATATTACATTATGATTGCATTAAATTGGTGATGTTTTTATATAGATGCAGTATTAGGTGGTGATGCAGTGAATTAGTAATTGTTCATGATGATATGATATGATTTGTTAGTTTAGAAATGATTAATTTATCGGTTATATTATATTGTTTGGATAGATGTGATGAAGGACAGTGTAGCACCACTCGTTCACAGGTGTCCTACTATGCTGCGATTCCTTCTCACAATACAATGCTTTGATTTTATATACGTATGCACATGTACACGACTTTGTTTGTATGTAAGAATTGTAGGTACATAGTCTCGATTCCACTTGCTTCGGCAAGACAGGGCGAGCACCTATAACCCAACGGTATAATGTTGAAACAGAGATGACTTGGAAGTCATCCCGTCCCATGATGTCAGACCGTCTTGTTTGATTGGTATTGTACATTTTTTTGTAGTTGCCGTTATTGTGGTTTGTGGTTGTGTTATGTTGTATTTTATTAATGTGGGTATTTTATAAGCTGTGATTTATTTTATTTAAATGATGGAAATGATTGTTTATTTTAATGTTAGATTAAATTGTATTTATTTATTTTTAAATGTTTTATTTATTTTTTTAAAAGTCATGAGTTTATTAAATGATAATTAAAATATTAAATTGTGTTTTATTATTTTAATTAATTATCTTGTTGAGGATAATTGTTAGAATAAAATTATTTAAATTAATTAGATAATGTGCTTTGCAAGTAAAGTTGTAAAAATGGAAATTAAAACAAAAATTATTGAAAATAGAAAAATAAATAAATTAAAAGAATGAAAAAGTTGTGTGAACGAATGAGAATTGAGATTTAACTGAAAAGCTTGCTTTTAAAAAAAAATATAATTTCTTTTATTTATGATTTTTGAGAGCTTTTGCAATGGAATGGTATTATCTTTTATTTAATTAAATTTTTTGGGAGTTTTCTCACACAGAGAGGATTAGTGTTACAGAGTTGCACAAGTTTATGGATTATGTATTTTTGAATCTGGGGAAAATATTTTTCAATCTTTTGCTATAATTTTGAGGAGAGTTCTAGAAAGGGATTTGTAATCTGTTACTGGTTATTCTGGAGCCTTCTAAACAAAGAATCGGATTCGAGTTCGAGCATGGAATTTTGTAGAGGAGATTTCGAAGTCGGAACGAGAAGCTCTACGTAGAGGCCATCGGATTTAGGCAGGCAACATCAGATTTTTGAGAGCGCAGGACTCCAGGTTCCACTCTCTTCTCTTAATTGTTTTGAATCTGTAAAAGGAATAGAGATGTGTTTTAGAATCAATCTTTGCCTATAAAAGAAAATCCTCTTGTGAATTAGATTTAAAATGATTTCTTTGAGATAAGAAAATGAATAAACAAATAGGCCTTCTTGGAAAGGAAGATTCTTTTTGAAATAGGAAATCATGTTTTGCAAACAAACAGAAACTCTGTCGATTTCCATTTGAATATGCCATTTTCTCTCTATTATTTTACTGTGGAAAAGATCCACCTTAATATTTAATAGTTTTGAAATATTATTTTTGATAATCATTAATATATATTTTAAATTTATGTCTTTCTGTATTTTGCACAGAAAATTGTGTTCTCTTTATTTAAATAAATAAATAAATATATATAGTTCTTATAATTTTTTTTATTGATATTGTGTTTGTTTTTGTCAAACTTAAAATCGTAATTCGTTCCAAGGTTTATTTTCAAAAATTCATTGGAATTAGATTTTCACTTTTCGTGTTTCGAATATAAAATGGTAATGAATAAAATAAAATTTTGAATTGGAATTGGAATAAAATTTAAACTAAAATAAAATGAAATTTAAAAGTTTATTTTATGGGTGAAGGGGAAGGACGGCAAGGGCGTACCTCCCCCTCTCCCCATGCCATGGACGGCTGGCACAACAGCCCGTAGACTGCTATGCGCAGCAGTCCGTGGACTGCCACGCACAGTAGTCCTACGGATTGTTGTGCAGTCCGCCGTCGACAGTACTGGCCACACAACTTTGATGTATGAGGTTTTTAAAAAAAAAAATATTATATTATATTATATATATATATATATAAATTTATTAATATATTTTTAAATATATTTATTTTATTAACTATTATAATTATAATTTATTTTATTTAAAAATGTAAATTATAATTATTTTATTTAATATTAGTTTATTTTAAAATGTAATTATAATTATTTATTTTAATATTAATTTTATTACATTTAAAAAAATAGTAGTTTTTGTATTTGATTCAAATGTTAAATAATGCTTATATTTAGGTAT
This sequence comes from Sequoia sempervirens, assembly GCA_007258455.2. NCBI lineage: Eukaryota > Viridiplantae > Streptophyta > Pinopsida > Cupressales > Cupressaceae > Sequoia > Sequoia sempervirens. Next base: position 28,632 of record VDFB02100574.1, on the reverse strand, counting down.
TTATATATTTAGAGCGCATTATTTTATTATTAGTTTTTTTGGTCGAACAAATATTTTAAATAGAAAATAAGCCTTAATTTATTGTGTGGTCTATGTCGAGACAATTGTATTTGGTTATATTGAAGTTTGGAATCTTTTAATGATCAATCATTTGGTGAACTAATTTAATTGTTTAATTGGGAATTGGATTAAATTTAAAAGTGCAACCTTGCAAAATATAATGTGAGTTTTCTTTTATGTTATGGTTTTCATTTAGTGTGGTCTATGTGGGAACCCTATTGTTTTGCAACCCTTGATCCAGAGGCATGTTTAATTTTGAATGTTGTCTTCATTTTAGTTATACCTTTGGATTGAAAACTTATTGGTTTAATGCTTGGAAGGGTTGAATGGTTTTATTAAGACCTTTGGTTATGAGTTGTCGCGAGAGAGTTAATGCCTCACATTTTCTCGTTTTGAGTATTATGCTTTATTTGTTTTAGTTCAACCCTTGCCTAGATTTTTTTTATATTAGGGGTCTTAGGGAGAGTGGATTTTCATGGGGGCCGGCGCCTCAGTTGGAGGAAGGGCCAGTAGATCCCATGAGAGCTAAGCGATGACACTCTCCACTAGATACCCTTGTACTTGGTTTTTGGTTGCCTCTGGAATAGTAAACTTTATGTTGTATCTAATTCTTGTGAATTTGATTTATGGTTGTTATTTAGTTACATGTCTAATTGATAATGCTTTACTTAATTGTGGCGAGTTCATAGCTTTATCTTGTTTGATTGATTCATGAACGTTGATGGTTATTTTATTGTATACCTTGAGTTGGTATTTGTACTATGTTGTTCTTGGAGTCGGTTTGACATTCATGGTCAGGTTCTCTTCCTTGTCACCTCTGAGCATGGGGGGTGAGTTATTTATAATTCACATGGTTGGGTGGAACGTGCTCCTCACCCGTTGGGTTCCCCATCAGCAGTCTATCTTCTCAGCATTTCTGCAGTTGGTGTTGCACCAGTGTTCCTTTGTAATTTAGATTTTATTGTATTTATATTATCCCACATGTTTGGGAAATTTGATGTAATTATTAATCAAGAGCTTGTAATGTAATATCAAAATGATGATGTAATAGTTAGGATCAATTGTAACTTGTTAAAAGAGATTCATTATGATTGTATATGTGATGTATTAATATTCTCGCTCTTGGTTATTGGATGTATTCTTATTCATGGTTTATAATATTAATAGTTATGTTGTTATCTTTTACTTTCATTGTTAGTTATTTCTGAAGTAACCTCATGTGCCCCAAAGAGCTAAGCATAATAGTGTAATGTAATGTGTTATATGATTATGGTTAATGTTTCTTGCATGTTTAATTGTATTGTTTAAAAAAAAAAATTATTTGCTATGTGTGTGTTCTCTAGGGTTTGCATGGCGGGTGTTACACCCTCCAACATTTCATTTATTGCTCATTTTCTTGTCCCCCACTCAGCATTTACTCTCAAATTTGAATTCAAATTCTCCCTCTCATGGGCACTCTTCCCAAATCTTGCACATCCATTGGCCTATCACATGATGACAAGTGTCCTTCTTTCATTGGTCCAATCTTAGTCCCACATTGGTCTCTCTTCAACACTTAACATATTGAAAATCTTTAAATGAGAAGCTTTATCCTCAAGTAAATCCTCCACAAAATCTCCATGATCTCCACAATCATCTACATCTCTTGCAAAATCATTCTCTTAAGGAGAATTGATTTTGTCCACTCCACAACTCCACAATCTCATGCAAGGTTACTCTCTTTAAGGGAGAGCTAATCTTGTCCATCTTATCATCATCATCTAAGCTTATCTATCAAGGATTGGGAAAGGGCTATTTTCAACAATAGCACCAATCCAATATGGAATAAAGTTTTGACTATGTTTTTATATGCTAACATTTGATTATCTTTTTTTATCTAATTTGCATGTTTCATCATAGTCAAGTATTTCATAGGGATTTCAAATCTAATGTTTTTCAAAGGATTAACATGATGATATTATGTTAAAATTTTTAACCATTTGCAGATTTGATGTCCACAAAATGGCGCTAGAGGGAGGGCTGTAATGAAAAAAAAGCATTAATTCTCCACCACATCTACATCAATTCACATGGCTGTCTTTTCTTTATGTTGCAATGCTTTTCTTTCATCATAGTGGCTGTCTTTTCTAAAAAAAAAGTCAGAAGCCAAAAATTGTGGGCAAGAGTCATTTTAAAAAGTTACAAGCCCACCACTTACTAGCTTGAACACCTTGTCTATGCTTTCACATCGCTATGATTCCTGAGACTGTATTTCCATGAGGTAGACTGTCAAATAGTTATGTGTTTTATTTATACTCCTGGACTATCAAATAGTCCACGCATTTTGTCTATACTCTTGGACTATCAAATAGTCCACACACTCTATCCATGCTGTTGGAATGTTAAACAGTTCGTGTGCCTTGTTTTTGCTTCCATTTGGCCTATCCATTTAAATACTGTGTCATATCCCCATCCTCATTAGTATGCACCACATTTGGCACCTTGATAGAAGACATTTCTCGGGGCATGGTGTTTAACAATTAACGTGCTTTGTCTGTTTTATTTTTTCATTTCACATACACGTCTGCTAAAGCATTTCCAATTATAACCTCTGACAAAATTTCTTCATGTGTTGCACCTTTCATGGATGTCCATGCCCCATTTTGTGCTAAGTGCATGTAGTAATGGCGTTGGTAAAGGTTGTAAGATTTGGCTTTATTCTTGCTAATTGCATAGAACATATACTGCATCAATTGCATTTCACGGGATAAAATTTCTTTTAGGCATCCTGTCAAATAGATTGCGAGTCATTTGGTACAAAAGAAGAGCAGTGGAAGATATGAAGATTGTTGTTATTTTTCATAGAATTCCAATAGTTGAATACACTCTACCAAAGCTTTAATCAGTGGCATCTACAAACATCTGTAGAGTGTAATCACTGTTGAATATCCACAGTTTTGAATACACTCTACCAAAGCAGTGGCATCTACAAACATCTAACAGAAACTCTCTAGCATTATGTTTAGATAACAGGCAGTGAAGATGCTAGCTAAGGAATGCCTTGGATAGTGGGGATACTAGTAAAGACATTATGTCAAATAGATCACGCGCCTTGTCCTTTCTTTCACACTTCTCCAGAAACAGTTTGCATGCCTTGTCTATGCTTCCACATGTTCCTAGGAAACATTTCACATGCCTTGTCTGTATTCTCACATTTTATATATCATTGATTATAAAAAACTCTGCTTATACATTCGGTTATTTATCATATATTGACTTAGGCACAAGGATTCAACATGATTGTCTCCATTTTTTTGTATTTTGAGTGCAGTTTTAGATACATATACTTTAATAATGATATTTTGGTTGTCCACTCTCATCGGTATTGCAAAGCTTATCCTACCAATGTAGCTGTCATTATTATTATTATTGTTAGAGAAGGAAGTATAGGCATCTGGGACTTCGTGAAATTTTTTAAAGCGCATCTTTTCTTCTTTTTTTCAATCTTTGACTCTCTTTTGTTTTTTTTTTTTTTAATAGTGCGAAACAAGTGCAAGTCTGAAAAGTTAATGCGAAGGACAAGCAGAGAGGAAGCAGAGAGGGACGATGAAAAGTGATAGAAATGTGTATGATTTGATTATTGATTACATACACAAAGATTTGATCTGGCAGCATGTTTTCTTTTTTATCAATCTCTGACATTTTTTTTATGTAGTGTGGAACAAATGATGTGTTTCAAAATCTTAAGCTTGATATTTTTCCAAATCTTTATGATTTCTACTTTATGCAATCTAACTTATATCTACATATAAAATGTTCTCTGTAGAATTTAATTACTACTGTTCAGGTCAAATCTGACTTTTGATTTTGATAAGACAATTACTTAGAAAGAACGCCACCTATTCTTTAATTTTTGAATACAATTTGATTTATATTGCAAGACAACGCATGGCTAAGACTTAAAAGTTCACATAAGGATTTGGTGGCAACCTTTCTCCCATTTGGATCAGTGAGATAATGGAGAAGCAAAGTGGAGAAAATACATAAGACCTCAAGCAAATTTGAGTTGGAGAATCAAGAATTGAACTTGAAAGGGCATTTTTAAATGCTTATCACAATTAGAGCATCCAAGTGTTGCTTTCTCTTTTACACCAACTAGATCAATTTGAGGATTAATGATTGATTTTTTCTTTCAAATTTGGATTAAAATTGAACACTAGAAACTGACTAGACATTGTTTTTTGGGACTAAAATTGAACAAAGCAAATTCACACTCAAGTTTGGTGCTTTAAAATGAACTCACAATTGCTTTGAAGGCTATAAAATGAACAAGTGCTTGAATTGTGTGATTTTGTCTTTGGTGCATTTTGAGTGCGTATCCTCTCCCCTTGCACTTCGTGTGATCTAGGGTGTAAGAGAAACACACAAAGTGCATTTTATTGCTTTGAAACACTTCAATTTGGGCTTAAAATTGAACAATATCTTGTGTGAGTGTGAGTAGGGGCATTTCCACGTATATTCTCTTTCTTTGTGCCATCAAAGATTGATCGAGTTACAGATTGTGTCTTTGCTTGCTTTTGTTTATCTTAGAGGGCTTACCTTGGGGAAAAAGTACTCACCCAAGGGAACGACTCAACTAGTAACACTCTAAAGCCAAGAGTATTTCCAGTCGGGATATAAATGTGGGTATTGGTTAAATGCCATTATCACGCAGTTGGCTCCAACAAGATGGATCCGAAAGGGGACTAATGCAGTATGGGTCAATCTCCATGAATAGAAAGTCCTTACTAGAACCCATGTACTAGAATTTTCCAAAATCCTTAATCTATTTGTTGGTGCAAGAACGGTCATTCTGAAGCCACCCCACACTTTTACAGTCTTTAGTAGAAATGGAAAACATGCCATGGGAGTTTCATGGGTGTTGGTGCTTGGCTGCCCTGTATAAGTGAGTGTGGTGGAGGGGAGCCAGTGGGGTCAAGCATGTAACCATTCACTAAAGATAGGCATAGCTAGACTTGTCCAAGTGGGGATTCAACAAATATTGTCTTACACATCCATAGGTCTTGTACTTGTCTTGGTTTGAAAACACAGTGTTGTATTTGAAAACATTTGCAAAACAAACATTCAACATGATTGTCAAAATTTCAAACCCTTTAGGAGGCAAATATCATTGACCAAATTCTTGTGTTGTTGCTTGCCCTTGGGATTACATCCTTAGAGGTTCCTAAGCACTTGAATTTACATCTCAATTTGCCCCCTAAAGTTAAACAATAGGTAATATTTGCCTCAAATTCACCAAAGTTTTGCATAATATACTTTGTGAAATGAGACGAAGTTGAGACATTGAACATTTAGTTTGAAATCTAATCAAAGAAAGTGTTTTTGGTAAAATAAAGCCATTAAGCAAAGCTAAGCAAAATGAATTTTCATGTGTGATTGGAGACTCACAAATCCCAAAGCAAAAATCATTGAAAATCCAAAAATGAAAGTTCAAATGAAATCAATCCTTGGTTACAAAGGTCTTTAGGAAGTATTTGCATGCTCTTCAATACCTAGGTCTACGAAAACAAAGTGGTCTTTTTAGGTTCATCTAGGGATCAAAACAAATCAAACCTCTTTCATCCATCTTTCAAAACATCAAATCCATCTCACAAATCATCTTTTGAAAACCTTGAAATCATCCTTGAAGTGCTAGGCTTTATGACAAAATCAAGCAAATGCCAAAATCATTGAGACCAAGTCCTTGAAACATTTAGCAAAACACCTTTTAGCTAGTCATGTGTAGATGCATCCTTTTGCATATACTTAGTCAAAATTATCAAAAATCATCTCAAGTCTAGCTTAGTGTATGTAGATGAATCCTTCTTCATATACTTAGTGAAACAATCATCTTGTTTGGGTAGGTGTGGGTAGATGCATCCTTCTCCTCACACATATCCAAATCATCATCCTTTGAACAAAACTATCCTTTAGATCATTATCAAACATCTTAGGGACTTTTTGTTCAAAATCCAAATCAAGATCAAGGACAAAAACCTCAAAATCTCAAATCCAAAATCCAATCAAATCCAAGTCATAAAGCCTAGTATTTCATTCAAGATTTATCAAAAGCCAAAAACATCCATAACATCCATCTTTAAACATCACCATCATATCATCATCACATTTGATCCCAAAAAAAGCATCCTAAAACTTTCACTTTGGGACATAAAATAAAGATTAATCTAAAGAATCAAAAGATTCATCTCCCATATTCTCAAAGATTGATCCCCATACAAGAAGAGTATGGAAGCCAACAAAAAAAACCTACTTCAAGCGATCTTTGCCAAACCAACGCAGAAATGAATCCAACAGAATCAAGCAATCCATTGACCCTCTCATCATCGCAAAATCCGCAAGAAGAAAACCAAGGAGAGGACCCTACTTTTGGAATGTCTCACGAGGAAATGATAGAAATGCTCCAAAATCTGGATAATCATCGAATCATCAACATCATGATGAGACTCAACCCTTCGTTATATATGCTTGAATTAGCAAAATAAGGGGCCAATTTGCCTTCGGATTTTGATGTGAGTACCATAGTGGAGACATCATTTCCACCAATCTCATCCACCCCTATCACACCCATCATAGCATCCAACACGATTCCAAATCTGCCACCACTACCACCAAAACCAAACTTAGCAAGACAATATGACATTGCGCTAAAAGCTCACCAAGCCTACCAAAAGGCTATCCGACAATATCTAGCCACACAACAAGCAAGAAAAGCTCAAAAAGCCTCTCAAGCTTCCCAAGCCTCTCAAGCTGCCCAAGCCTCTCAAACTGCCCAACAAACAACAACTGTTGAGAACAAGGATCAAGATCAATCCATCATTGAGCACCTTGAAGTTGTGTCTACTCCATCCAATGATCATATTTTTGCTTCATCCAACGAGGCATCGACCAGTGATCATGTTGAAAATGTATCTACATCACCTAATGAGGTAGAGGACATACCTCAAGAATTTATTCTAAAGTATGATCAATGTCTTTCACCAAAGTATAACAATGGTCCTTTCAAAGACATATTGACATCCTTCGACCTCATGATTGCTGATATTGAAGGAATCTTCAACTTGACACCTGATCCAAGTCCACTCAAAGATCACGAAGATATTAAGCCACTCCCCATGCATAATGAAGATATTCAAGAGCCATTTGTAAGCAGTCCATCCTTTGAAACAGACCCATGCCAAGAACTTGATCCAAAGCATGTCGAAAGTAGCTCTGAAATCATTCAAGATCAAGAATTTGTATCTTCAAGATACTACAATAATCTAATGGACACTCTCTTATCTATGCAAGATGATCATATCCATGTAGCACATACCCCTCCATCTACCCATAAGATTCTTTCTATAGATGGACACGCAGATGATCTTCATGTAGAACAAAATTTTGTTACACACCAAGAGTAGAATATCAACTCCTATAGTCAAATTGAGTTATCAACATCAGGATTAGATATATCCCAAATTCAGACTGAGTACATAAGGTATGTGGATATCCAATATTATCCGCTCAAGGAAGCAAGTCAGACAAAATAGTATAATCCAGAGATAATAGAGCGAAAGATTGAAACAATGTCATCTATAGTGGTCATTCATCAGAGCACATTTACTGAACAAAACATCTCGAAGCAAGCGGAATCAAAGCATGAAGGTACTACTTCCATAATACTAGAGGCAACTTCATCTCAAGCAAATGTCAACATAGGGAGCATGAATTGTCCTTATGATGAAGCTAGTGTCACTACTACAACCAACCACATCATGAATCTTCATCCACCCATCACCCCATTCATGAATTGGGACCAATGTCAAAGGAAATATCTGAATCAAAGTATGAAGAATGTTATCAAATCAAAAGAAGTTGAGAAGCATAATGGACAAATCAAATACATATGGATACCAAAGAATACAAAGAAAAATCATCCCTATCAAAGTCCATCAGTCAAAGAAACTATGGGATAAAATAAAAAAGGGAAATGTATCCATCAAAGATGTCCACAAAATCAAAAGTAGGCTTTTCAAGCGATATACAAAGTATCTCAAGCAGTTGGTCCTAATTCCACGCACATTTCCGTATCCACCCATCATTGCTCATCTTCCCAAGTTTGGAGAGTCAAAGGTTCCAAACTGTCAACCAATCCATCTTTTATCCCTAAACACACTCCATCCACACCTCCATGCATGATATCCAATTGTTACATTGACCATGTATTGGCAATGACCCTTCATCATAATGATTCTAAAGGCACTCTATCGTGATGTGCGCACAAAGACAAAGTCAACTCCGGTATCAATGAAGCAAATCAAGAATCCTAAAAGTTGCATTCAAGTGCACGTATCTTAGCAAAGTAGCTCCTTCAGGTAGGCTATCGATGGCACATCATGACAGGGGAATCTACATCACCAACAACTTATGATTCAACATGAGCTTAAAATCTTTCTGAAAAATACAAAAAAATCAAAAAAAATCATGAAAATCCAAAAAAAATCAGAAAAAGGATTGAAAATAGTAAAGAGAAAAATTGTCCTCTAGTGAAAACCATATGGGAGGTACTTTGAGAAAGACCATGATGAAAACCTGGAAAACAGGCATCATGTGTAGAATCGAGCATCTATGTGTGTCAGTTCAGATGAAAGCATCTCATCCCATCCATAATAAATCCAACATTCCATCCATCTCAGCCATCATAAATCAAGTCATCCATAAACCATTGATCCAATCCTTTTTCATCCATCTACATCCATCATCTAAGTTATCTTGATCTTGATGAAATTTTGGGGCACACCTTACGCTTGCTTATGACAAACATCTTGACATGGGCTGTTTTCATGGATCCTATCCAATGCAGCATTATCTAAGCTATGAAGCACTATCCAAATGAGCATTCATTATCCAAACACCTTATCTTATCGCAAGATAATCCTTGGAATCCTTTGCATGCTTACCGTATCCATCCATATGTACACCTATCCGGGCATCCATTTGTAACATTCTATACATTGCTAGACATTGGGGGCAGATATTTACATCTTGCTTCAGGAATAAATCTTGATCTATATCCTTCGCCTTATATGGTGATATGAACATTAAAAGACGTGAAGCCAAATTGATCAAAGCATTTGTGATCCGAATCACTAGCCCATGGCATATTTTGATGAACAAACATTCCTTATCAAAGCTTTATCTTTCATCAAACATCAATCCAAACAATTAATATCAGTTGCATCTAACACACACTTCAACGTCAAATGACACATCACATCATCCAAAACACCTTTTGTTCCAAACCAAGCTTCATCAATCATGATCAATCAAAATCCAATCAAGAAAAATCATCTCAAGATATCCTTGTGTTGCTTAACACTATCCTTGCATTGTTGTGTATCCTCAACAATGTTATCATCATCAATCCGATCAACATCTCAATCCTTGTGTTTCTTAACACTATCCTTGCATTGTTGTGTATCCTCAACAATGTTATCATCATCATCAATCCATCGATCCGATCAATCAACCTTAGCTTGGTTTTCAACAAAATCCCAAATAGATCACTAATATTATCACACATATCCATATCCAAATCGTCAAAATCATGCGAAAATCCAAAAACATCCAAAACATATCAAAAATCCAAGAAACATTCATAAAAGCCAAAAAACATCAAAAACATTGAAATCTGAACTACGTCATCTCTGAGCTTAAACGTAGGCAAGGATAATCTCTGATCAACCCCCGAGACATCAAAATCCAAAAACATTCAAAAACATCAAAATCCAAAAACATTCAAAAACATCAAAATCCAAAAACATTCAAAAAAATATCAAAATCCAAAAACATCAGAAAATAAAAATCAAAACATTTGAAAAATCCAAAAACACCAAAAACAGCCTCAAAACATTTCAAAATGTCAAAAACATCCAAATATTTGAAAAAATCCATCCATCCCGTCCCGCTTTCATCCTTTGGCAATACAAATAGAAACAATCACAACAGTCAGCAAAAGCAAGCTTCAAATGCAAAATCAAAATCAAAGCAACAGAACTTTTAAAACAAAATCAAACTCTTGATCAGTCGCAAACATGTCAATCAACTTTATTTTAGCAGCCAATCAATCAATTTATCAAACCATCATCATCCTATACAATGCATGTCCTTGGATATATTGTTCTGACAATGGGCATCATTTTGGATATCACCTTGGATTCTTATTCTATCAAAACACATCCCTTTGGTTGAAGGTATGAAGAACATTGGCTTGTTTGTGTACTTGATCTTTTCTTTTGATTTATCTTATTACGCTCATTCAAGGACCTCTCGATGATATCTAAGGAAGGATTTAGAGAGATAGGAATGGGGCAATGATCATTATCTTTTGTGGCTTGTTGGACGTTCTTGTAAAATAACTTGGCAAATACTTGCTCTGTAGATATGTATGGAGGATGTTTTGGATAGCTTGTTGACTATTGCATTGATAGGTTATACCTTTCCGTGTTTTGGTCCGAGGTGTTTGAAACTTCTAAAGTGCATCCTAGCAAGGTTTCTGTATGTCAGGTGTGAACAAGAATACTCCTATCTGTTTGTCAATTCAAAGTTCATCACACTAGGTACAACGCCATCTGGTTCTTTATACCTTGATGCATCGTACCTATGTGTGTAATCAAACATAAGGTAAGTAGCCCTTTTAAAATCCCAATCCTTGATAAGCAAATCTATCATCATCATCTATCATCATCATCATCTCTAATAAAGTCTCATCAGATCATGGACTTGTTGGATCCTCTTGTCATCATCTCATTTTTGGTGCTAACATCATCATCACCAATGCATCCATCTTGCATCCACAAACTATCAGCATACCACATATCATTCATATCATACATCATAGGAAACATCGATCATTTCACATGCATTGAATAATCATCATCATAATATAGATATGTTAGTCTAAGCATCTCATAAATCATCCATTGCATAATCACAAAGCATATCACATCATTCACATCATCAATCTCATCCATCTCATATCATATCATCATTTAAGTTGTTTAGGATAATATAGATTTGTTATTATAAGCATCTTAAAATCATCTCATTTGCATCATTCATAACCACCATTTTGAACCTTTATCATGAGATCACCCTCAAATCGACTTTCACCGATCTCATAAGGGCAGTACCGTTGTACTTCTTTTCCAGGCATCCGAAAAATAAAAAAAAATTGAATTTCGATCACCGCAAGTTTATTCTTTGAACCAACGCAACAAGTACATTGCTTCAAAGAGGGGAAAAATGAAGATGTCAAATTTATGTCATGCATAATCATATTCCATTCATCAAATAAATCAGGACTTTATTTAAATCAAACCCAAATCATATTCCACCATTTTATGATTTAAATAAATCAAATATTTAAGTCCTAAAAGTCAAAATCATCTAAGCACCATTAAATCAGCATAATCATCATTTATTTAATCTAACCATGATTAAATGGTAATCTCACCCACTTGCATTCTCTAGATTTAGCCACTTGCACATATAAATCAATTTATTGATTTATTAAATCCAAGATTTTCCATCAACATAGCATTTATGGGAAATATTCCCTCAATTTTGAATTCAAAGGCAAGTTGATTTGTCCCTCCAACATTTCATTTATTGCTCATTTTCTTGTCTTCCACTCAGCATTTACTCTCAAATTTGAATTCAAGTTCTCCCTCTCATGGGCACTCTTCCCAAATCTTGCACATCCATTGGCCTATCACATGATAACAAGTGTCCTTCTTTCATTGGTCCAATCTTAGTCCCACATTGGTCTCTCTTCAACACTTAGCATTTTGAAAATCTTTAAATGAGAAGCTTCATCCTCAAGCAAATCCTCCACAAAATCTCCATGATCTCCACAATCATCTACATCTCTTGCAAGGTCACTCTCTTAAGGAGAATTGATTTTGTCCACTCCACAACTCCACAATTTGAGCATTTCAACTCCACAATCTCATGCAAGGTTACTCTCTTTAAGGGAGAGCTAATCTTGTCCATCTTATCATCATCATCTAAGCTTATCTATCAAGGATTGGGAAAGGGCTATTTTCAACAATAGCACCAATCCAATATGGAATAAAGTTTTGACTATGTTTTTATATGCTTACATTTGATTATCTTTGTTTATCTAATTTGCATGTTTCATCATAGTCAAGTATTTCATAGGGATTTCAAATCTAATGTTTTTCAAAGGATTAACATGATGATATTATGTTAAAATTGTTAACCATTTGCAGATTTGATGTCCACAAAAGGATTCCATAGGTTATAACCTATAATTTTCTCAGCATATCCAATGAGGATTCTTTTTTTTATTGTATCCAACGTAGAATGATTTTATTTAGGCACATGAATAAAATTGTCATAGCGAAAAACCTTAAATATGAAACAATTTTTTTCTTACATGTTTGAACTTCATAAGTTTTCAAAACATAATATTTTCAAGGAGATGTATTTATCAAGTAACAAGTGGTAATTACAACTACTATCAAAAAGTATTTGTCCTATACATCACTCAACATGACTTTGTCTCTTTTCATAATTGTTCAATTTATCCTTTCTACAACACCACTATGTTGTGGTGTATATAGAGTTGTCTTTGTCTTAAATAATACTTGCACATTTACAAAACTCATTGAATTCCTTAGAGAAATATTATCCTCCATTTTTTATATCTTTAGTAATTTTATCTTAAATTTTAATTGTTTTCTTACTAAGACTTTAAATTCCTTAAACTTAGTAGAAAAATTAGATTTATCTCTCATAAAGTAAACCCATGCAAATATACAAAAATCACCAATGAAGCTAATGAAATAATGAGATATTCTAATTGAATCATTATCCACAAGACCAAACACATATTTCTGATAATTTATTATTTTATTAATTGCTTCATAAAGGAATTGATAGTTTGTTTTGTTTATCAAACACATAGTGATCACATAAATCAAAATGCTCATTGAATAGGAGAAACCATCCAACATTTTTTCTTACAATAATTTTGAAAATATTTTCACTAATGTGGCCCAATGTATGGTACCACAACACACATGTATTTTCAACCTTATTATTCACATAGGTGGATTTACAGATAGTAGTGGCATCAACCCTAAACAAAGTTCCCATATTTGTTCTATTCACTACCACCAAGATTCCTTTCTCCAATCTAACACCATGCTTTGTTAAATGTTACATGCATTGCTAAATCTTTCATTTTTTTTTTTAAATGTGAGTGGGAAAATCATAGATGCAAACAAGATAAAATGCAATTGAAATCAAAATCTAAAATAAGATCATGAAGATTAATCTAGATTTAATCCTACACTAATGAAATGAACAATTAAGATTTCTAAATTCAAGAACATGTGAATGTAATAAATAAACTAATGAATTCAAAAACAAAATCATTACCCATCTTGCATCAGAGTGTGTTCACGTAATGTTGGATTGGTTGCATCACTACAAAGCCTCCATAATTCATGTGCAAAGCTTTGATGGAATATCTTGGTTGGTTGATCAAAAAAATGTTGAAGCTCTAATCGTGGTTGTGAATGTTGGCAATACTTCATTGTGTAATTGATGTTGAATTTTCAATCCTTTTTTTTGAGGAAAGATATTTGTTATATAAAAAATGAGATTTGAAATGAACAATTAAGATTAAACAATGTTGCATCGAGATCAACAGCCAAAAGGTTTTGAGAGGATTTATAATGAGTAGATTGTGCAAAGTAGATTTGCACAATTTGTGTGATTAAGAAATAGATTGGTTAGTAAGGAATTACATTGCTCTACCAGGAATTAGATTGCTCTGTTAGGAAATTGTAATTTTCTCAATTAGAAATAGTTTAACTTGTCAGGATTAGATTGAGAAATCAAGGGATCATAATTTCCTCAACCAAGAAAGTGGTTGGAAAAGATTAATTAATTGATTCAATTAATTCATTCATTTTGGAGTTGAACGTGCAAATCAAGTTTGGATTTTGCAAACAAAGTTCCATTAGTTTGATTTGATTTTTGATGAATGATTTGAATAGTTTGATTTAATTTATTCAAATTTTGGAGGGAAAGTATCATAATTAAATTATTATGATTTAATAATTTAATTAACTTAGAAGAATAATGTGATTTAGTGACGTAATTAAATAATTGGTGTTATTTAACTAATCAGGACGAAATAAAGTTAGATTAGGACTTTATTAAATAAATGTAATTTATTAATTCGTCAAAATGGTGAAAATATGAATTAATTAAATATTCAGTTAACAACAAAAATAGGGTTTTTAGGACTTTATTAAATAAATGAAATTTATTTAATTTGTCAAAAATGATGAAAAAGTGGATTAATTAAATAATGTCATTTTATTCAATTGATAGAGGAAATTAGGGTTTTGGACATTGTTTGATGTTGTTTAGGGTCTGTGATTGGTGTTCAATCAATTTTACATATCTACAAAAATAATATTTCTATCCAATCTAGGAATATGCAAAATGCCAAGGAGGGTTTTAATCCTCCCATCATTGAAAATCAACTATACCTCTCACTCTCCAACAACTAGATATACAGTGTTATCATTAAGGTAGACATTACCTCTATCATATTTTTCATATGCGGAGAACCAATCCTTATGAGGAGTCATGTGACAAGATCATCTTGATTCAACTGACCAATGTTCAAAAGGTATAATATTGTATACATAAATGAAAACCTCATCACTTGCATTATAGGACTTTTCTATAGAGGAATCTCACCATTTAAATTTTTTTTTTGCATTCCTTTTTAACATATCCCCTCTTTTCATAGTTTTAACACTTAACTTTACTCTTCTTTCTAGGATTCCTATACTTTCCATTTGATTTTTCCTTAGATCCATTTTGATTTCTTGTTGGTCATATTTACTTTGTCTTACCGTTGACATTAAGAGAATCCATTAAACTGTCCACTACTTTATTCCTCATTTCCTATGATTTAAAATTTACAAGGCCATACAACCTTTGGATATTTATGGTTAGCACTAATAACAAGAATAGAATTCTCCCATGACCAAGGAAGAGAACAAAATATTATTATGTATTGTTCTTCTTTCACAATCTAAACATCAATTGAGGCCAGTTGACTAAAAGTTAAATTAAGATTACTTAAATTCTTAGCAAAAGAGTCACCTTCATTCATCTTAACATAAAATAATTTTATTTTCAAATAACTATTTTAGAAAACTTTTGGCTTTATAAGGGTTGATGTAAGAAGTTGGGTCCACAAAAAACTCAAAAAGTGGACGTGTTTTTGTTGCTATTCAAAATTTGTCACACTTGGACAAAAAATTTGAGTCACTTACACAATGAATCTTAAAAAAAGTTAGTAATATAAAATTTAGCATTTTGAATATAGTTTCCAAATATATAAATTATTCAAATACCCAGATTATAGAAATTAAATTTTGATAAGGATCTATAAAAACCACTTTTTTGAAAGTTGTTTTTTTACCATACCATGCACATGTACGGACACCACTTTTTGACCCAAATAAAAGTATCTTTCTAAATCCTTTTGTTAAAAGAGAGCTAACAACATGAAGATTGATGAAGAGTTTTTTTTGTAATATTTTGTTGAATATTTTTTTTATTGGCCATAATTACTGTTTTTAAAAATCAACGTGTACAGATAGCATAATTGGACCTAAACTAAGCACCATTCTCTACATTTTTTATTGCAAATTTGTCTTCTTCAAGGCATATTCTATTCAAATTTTTGGAAGAGACAAGAGAAGGTTGAATTTTCTGAAGTGGAATCAAGTACAAGAACATTTTACAAGAATATTTGGAAAAAGAGAAATTTTGGATGTATTCATGATGTTTTTGTACTTCAAAGTTTATAGAAGAAAGGATTTTCATACTACAAAGTTTTATTTGAATATTTGAAGGAGATGGAAATTTGAAAATAGATTACTTGAATCATTTGGTTTGTCATAAAAGAGGGTTTGGTAACCATGGGATCAAACCAAAGACAAAGAAAAAATGTAGAAAGTTAATGACACCTAAAGAAATTCAAGCAAATAAAGAAATGGAGGCAAAAAGACAAAGGGGTAGAAGAGAAAGGATTCGTCAAATAAAAAATGTTGAAGATAAATCAATGAATGATGAAATGAATTTAGATTATGTAAATGTGGAGATGGTGAATATGGAAGAAAACACAATTATGGAGACAAACCCAACTATACCTTCAACTTTAACTTTGAATGATATGGAAATAGTACCTATGCAAACAACTTCGGGTATGTCTTCAAATCCACCTCCCAATGATATGGAAAATGAACCCATTCAAACAATCTATCCAGGCATGTTTTCAAACCCAAGTCTTGATAATATTGATCTTGCTTGTTTAGATGAAGTTGGATACACCACTGATGATATCAATAATTCTATGGTTGAAACAATGCAAAAACAAAAAAAATTATGAAATTATATCTTATGAGAATGCAAATGAGAATGAAATCCCTTTTACATTCGAAAATGAAAATGAAACCCCTTGTGTGAATGAAAATGAAACCCCTTGTGTGAATGAAAACCAAACCCCTTGTATGGATGAAGGTGAAAATGTTTTTCTTACAATTTACTTTGAATTACCCTTGACATTAATAGAACCCACTAAGCTATACACAACTTTATTCCTCATTTCCTATGACTTAAAATTTGCAACAAGGCCATACATCTTTGGATATTTATGGTTAGTGCTAATAGCATGAATGAATTTTCCCATGATTAAGGAAGATAATAAAATAGTATTATGTATTTTTTTTCTTTCAAAATATAAAAATCAACTGAGGCTAGTTGACTGAAAATTAAATTACAATTATTTAAATTATTAACAAAAGAATCAGCTTCATTCATGTTCAGATCAAACATTTTTTTTTTCAAATAATTTTTTTTACCCAACTTTTGGCTTGATAAGTTTCACCCAACTATTTCTATAAAGCATATGCAATCTTTTATTGAGATAAATTTAGTAGAATAGAATCAATAAGACACAACTAGATTGTACCCCATGCTCTTTTATCCATATTGTTCCATTCATCTTGATTGATTGTATCAAGTTTATTTATTTTATTGCAACAAACCATTGATTTATTTCTTAAAGAAGATCCTTCATTTTCAAATTCCACAACTCATAATTTATTCTATTATTTTTTTTATTTCCATCCAATATGTAGATGTAGCCATGATTTCTACACATAAAGTTACAAAACTAGAAGTCCCACTACAACATAGAAAATCTTCACACTTCCACCCAATGGAAAAAATCTAGCCAAGATCTGATACCAAATGTTAAAAATGAAGGAAAACTTTCAATATGAAATTTTGAAATATTGTTGTAAACATAAAATTAAACTATAGATTATCAATGAAGATTTAAATTAATATGGACTAAAATTGAAGAAAAATAGCAGTAATTAAGATGCATATATATAATACACAAAATTACATGGTCAAAACCCTTTTGGGTGAAAAAATACAAAAGAAAATAAGATACATTTATATTATCTAAAAGAGATTATAATACATTCAACTTCCTTCAATATTGCATGTAATTTGATAGCATCCATGTGCCTATGAACTTCTCATTATATCTTTATATCAAGCCCTCAATAGAGACTCATAGAGGCCAAAAATACCAACATAAAATATTACCATAGGTCAAAACAATGTTCAAGAATACAATTTCAAAAATCTACGTGACCTTTACACATGCTAGAAACATAGTATCTTACATGATGCTTACACAATCTCACTAGTATAGGCATGTCATACAATCCTTATTAATTATAGGATACTCTTAGAACTTTTATATTGTTGAATGAAAATATCACTATGTTAAGCATGTCATACAATCCCAATATAATAGAATATACTCCTACAAGTTGTTATAGAATATTAATTGATATGAAAGATTTTATTAGATTGTCATAGCTCCACAAAAATTAGCTAACCATGATTTGACTTTATTTCCTCTTTAATATAATAATTATTTATTAATTTTTCACTATCACTAAGAGCCACACCCCTTATGAGTGCATAAATAACTAATGACATATAACCATTTGAATACATATGATTTATAATGTAGATTGCACCTTAATCCTCACAAAGGGAAGATCTAGACCATGAAGCACCAAGTTAAAAAATTTGGTATAATATATCTAAATTTGAGAAGGGCCTTGTAGACTCAAAGCTCTAACACCATGTTGAATTCATCTAAAGGAATCACAAGAGAAAGAATATCTACAACACCAAAGAACCTTCAACATAAGAGAGAAGAAATAAATAATGTTATATTTCAAGTAGTAATATAATGCATACAAGATACAGTATGATGGAAATTATATATAGAATTAGTTTTTATATAGGTAAGGGTGAGATATTGAGAAACTTAGGATTATAATAAGAGCCATAATCATGTGACATGAGATAAAAAGTTAAATTAAATAGCTTAATTATGCTCTAGGAAATCATGACTTAACTAAATCAGTTTGAATATATTCTAAAATGGAATTGGTAGATACTAAACCTCATTCACACCAACAACTCTCAACTAACCTACTATAGAAAAGCCATATGGAAAATAAACCTTCACAAGATCTCCCAATCTCCTTTCAAGATAGATGTTTGATGACCTTTCTTGGTATAGGCCAAGTTAAAAATCCAACCTACAGTTTTCACTAGAGTATGACTTTCTTATTGATTTTTTTATCTATTGGTGATAAAACATTTTCTTTCTCAAAAAGGGATAAGTGTCGTAGCTAGATTTTGAAGTTTCTTTACAAGTGGTGAATGATTATTGGCATTATGGTTTACACCATTTCTATAATAATTATGGTTGCTATTTTAGTAACCAATTATAATCCTTTTTTTCTTATTTTTTGTTAAAATAATCATTTACAAGCTTTGAAGATGGCTTGGATTTGGATGAAATAAGTGGGTAATATTTGATCTTATTATTAAATGATTGAAACTAAAACACATATTGGTATGATTGGTACATAAAATACATAATTAACATGTAATGTATACCAATAATCTAATATCAATGAATTCCTTAATTTCTTTTAAAAGTTTAAATTCAATACAAAAGTGAACATTTCTATAGAAGAATAATACAAATTTTATCTATTTCTACACAAATGAATCTACTAAATGAGAAGGCTAAGAAATACAAAAATGGGTCTTAAGGAAAGGATGGCCCTATAAATTCAATCCAAATAAGGATCTTGAATTTTATTTGGTTTGGCATTACAAAATCATGGACCTAGGAGAAAATACAAAAAAATAAATATGGGCATCAAAGTTCCATGTCTGAAGAAGGCATCTGCATGAGTGGCTTCAACAAAATGAAACAAAAAATAATCCCATAGTCAAGCTTTCTATAACATTGAATCTAACCACCCCCATGATACAACAATGTGGTATTAACCCAGTTTCAAAGCATACATCTTGAGACGATCCTTCTTAAAATGTATCATATTAAATTTGAATGATATATCCATTTGCATGAATTGTTAATTGATAGAATAGTAAAACTACACAAACACGCACACCATAATACATCAAAGACCTGGGGAATGAAACTCAAGAGTTTCTTGATCAATGGTGCCCTCCTAAAGAGCTCTAAAACGGGTATAGTTAGCTTCAAGAGTTGAACTATAAAAATCTAAAGCTATTAAAAAGATATGTTCCATATTAAGATAACAAAAACTAATTAAAATTACAATAAATTGAATATAACTATAAACAATATTAGTTAATTTAAAAAGAATTGTGTGACAAACAAAAAAGACAAAAACCTCGAAAATTAATTTCTAAAAATCACATTCACATTTATTTATTAAAAAAATATGACTTAATATAAAAGTTATTGACTAACTTTTTTTCTTTTATATTTTATAACAAAACGCTAAAACTATTATTTTATCATCATTAAATATTATTGATCGAAAATTTAACCCCAACACTTATTAAATTTAGTCAACTAAAGCTTTTATAGATAAATAATGACTTTCTTACAACCAATCAAATAAAAGTCGCACTTTACAAGAGTTTGTTTACATGGACATAGCCAAAGAAGATATTGCACTAGGTTCGTTGGCACTGCTTTCAAGAAATGAAGATGCTGGACAAGGGGGCACTCCAATTTCAACAGTCCCTTCAAGCATCTGAACCACATTTTTCATTGGTGGTCTCAGATCGACATCTTCTTGAAGGCACCAAAGCCCCACCAGTACCATTCTTTCTAATTGCGTTGCCTCAATACCTCTGCAATCCTGTTGCTCCACCAACCTTACAAGTCTCCCATATTTCAAGCAATCGTATGCCCAATCACGCAAAACCATTTCATTTTCTGAAACATTTAATTTGAACATTTTCCTACAACATTCTTAAGTGTCATGTATTGAGGGACTTTACATGCATCTATTAGTTTAGATGAAACATTCTTAAGTGTCATGTATTTCGAGAATCATTCTATTAGAATTTGGTAGTTTTTTGCACTTAGGTTTCTTAAGAGACTTTGTCAAAATCTTATAGTTTGGAATGATTAGAACAACTGGGATGCAAAATGGGGTCTCCCCTATAATTTACCCACCCACCTCAATTTTTTCACATAGTTGGTTCAACCCCATAAGATCAAGAATGTAAAATATGTCTCCTAGCAAGGTTCTGTTGAATGCAAATGATGATTTTTCCGTCATTTTATCCATTGTCACCACTATCAAATAGTTTGAAGATAACATAAACTAAGATATTTCATTATGGAGGGACCCGATGTGCATCCATAGGTTTATATAAAACATTTGTAGGTTCTATGGATTCCAAGAACCAGTCTGTCATAGTTTCTTAGGTCTCTAAAAGGACTTTGTCAAAAGCTTGTAGTCTAGAATGATGAGGTGGCCTAGGGAATGAATAGAGGCCTTCCCTAATATTCACCCACCCACTTAGACATGTTGGAATTCTTTTTTGGCCCCATATTGCATGTAACGTAAGATATGCTTGTTTCCACATTTGCACTACTCTCAATGATGTTTTTTGTAAGAATGTATTTTTGTTGGTGTTACTAATTTTAGCTTCTCACTTAAATTAGTGAAGTTTAAACGGGAAATTGTTTCATGGAGTATAAAAAAATTTATGCATAGATCATCCAATGAACCTTTTCTTTTTGAATAAAGGGTTTTTAAAGAATTGGTTTATCAAAATTATCCAACAATAATACTAAAACTGTTGAACAATTTGGATAAAGCAACAGACAGACTTCATTTAGAAAACAAACATTTCAAGGATGTTATGTGAAGCCAAACTATCTTATGCAGTTTATGTTATTGTTTTTTATTAGAAAAGAATTGTACTTCTGGAGCAAGGTATGTAGAAACTATAATTCATCTTAATTACAAAATATGTGCTTCAAACAATATCATTTAGTTATTTCATATTGAGCAATTGAAAATAAGTTCAAATGAATACACAAGTCATTACATATTATGAAATAGTTGATTTATTAAAAGAAATGTTTATGTAATCCCACGCAAGCTGTGGGAATGACTAGGTTGATTTACTTCAACATTGAATGCAAACCATACATCTGAAGATCACCTAAAGGAAAAACATATAGGAGGAGGTCATGTCTTTCATTTCCTTAAGGGTTGATGTAGGGTTGACTCTCTAGTATTTAGCTTGATCTTTAGTATCTTTAGCTCATATTGCTCCCGAGTTCAGATACACCTGCAGTTCATTGAGAGATTTTGTTAGAGCTCGGGGCATGAAATCCAACTACATGTTTCATCAACAAAAATATAATTTGTAGCCATTATCCAATTAAATCAACTCAATCATTTTCAGAGATATAAATGCAAAAGTGCTAGATCAAATCATCAAAAATCAGTAATTTCATTATTTTTTCTAACTTGTTTGCTTCTTGTGTAGATACATCCAAGTCTTGTTTCTATTTCCTCTATTTATAGCATGAGTGGTGGAAAATGTGGCTCCCACAAGGGTTGAGCCCAACTCATAATAATGGCATCAAGTGTATGAAGAAAAAGTAATCAAAGTGGTCTTTGCAACTTTTCAAAGATAGTGAATATCTTGAAATCTATATTGTGTTTTGTAAACATTCCAGCAAACTACCTCATATAAGAGAAATGATTGGATCACCACAATATGTATGCAAATCCTTTCTACGAATACTCTAAGTGCATATACTATTTTTCTGTAGAACAATTACTTTACTTTTCCTTATGCAAGAAATGAAAAAAATCCATTTACCTTAGTGGACAATGGCATGGTATTAATACAATGAGAACCAAGGAAAAGAGAGCATGATTTTCATTATTTCAATGAATATTTTGAAGAAATCAAATAGATTGTAGGTACAATAATATAATATACAATAGTGTAAAATGAGAGATAGAAAGAGTATAGTAACATTTTGTGATTAACTCAATATTGTATTTCTCATTTTAGTAACAACATTGTTAAATGAGAAGAATATACAGAAGTAACAACATGGTGGCCTGGGTTTTTCTAAAAAACCCTCACAAATGGAAATCAGGGCAAAATAATTATTGAAGAGTTTGATTATCTCTCATTGTGTTTTTTTGTAGATCATTTTATAGAAATTCCTCACAATATGTTTTTATAGAAATGGAGAAACAAATGAAATTTTCTTTCTTTCATAAAATAGGTTCTATGCTCATGCTATAGACCTCCAAAAAAACTTCAAGTATAAAGAATTTTTTGTTTTGTCATATTTAGAAAATGTGATACCCATATGAATGTAGTTATGACCATAAAAGAAGGATTTGACCTAAAAACCAAATACCCACATATTTGAATAGGTTAGGGGCGCAACCTTAAAAGACTTCAAAAGATTGAATATGGTTTTATTATGGAGAATGGAAGCTTTTCAATAGAAGAAAATAAAGGAAATTCATTGTATGAAATACAGAAGCCATAGCCTCAAAGGCTTTAAAAAAGCTTCAAAAGCTTTCAAAAATAGAATTTTTCCAAATCTAAAAGTTCAAATATGGCTTACCTTCTACAAATCTCTAGAGAATCTTCAAAGAATAGCATAAGTTGTTGAGATTTACAAATTCAAAGCTCAATACAAAGGTGTCCATGGCAGCCCAAGATTTAGGAAATGGCAACAGATGAGTGTAAGAATGATGCATGAGCACCATTAATTTTTTTTTTGTCAATTTAAGATGATCCCAACTAGGCTTTAGGATTTTGTTAATTTTTGAGTCTATTATGCTAAATAAGGTCTATATAAACCATTTTATATGTAATTAGGGGTCTATGAGTTAATAGATTTCAAATTAGGGAAATGTTGCACAAAAAGATGTAATGTTGTTAAGTTCAAAATTCTAAAAATGCAACAAATAGGAATATGAAAGTTCAAGGATTTGAAAGGGTGGTTATAGATGTTGGGTAGTTAGAGATTGATTGTAGAATGTATAAAAAGCCTCAAAAGGCTTGAAGTTAGGTTGTTGAAGTGTATTTTCAAATCATTTTCATGAAATACAATGCCATTTCAGTAAATTCTCTGGTTTTTTGAACTTTCTTTGCTCTATACGACCCATACTATCCTTGTTATTCTTTTAAGTGGATTGTATTCTATAGAGGCATGATCTTAATTTCTTTTGAATCAAGTTTGAAGTCTTTTCATTAGGATTTTTAGTGACCTCCTTATTTTCTTGAAGTAGCCTTGTAAATACATAATTAAGGGTTTGATTGGTGTAAATATGGATTATTAGTCATTCCACCTACTATCCTCTTTTGTTTCTTAGTGTAATGACTTATGTAATGTAGGATAGGTGTTCCAATGTGTTTGTAGATTAGGAAATTGAGATGATATGATTTCATGACACCTTGGGGTTAAAAAGTGCATGTTTTTCTTATGAAAATGGTGTGTCAATGAAGGGTTTTGAAGAAAAAGTAAAAGAATTGTTCATGTTTTGGTAGTGTGAGATTGTGTATACCATTTAGAGTTTGTTGGATGTAATTTTAATGTTTGAGAATCCCAGTTCATATGAGTTACAATAACCCTTTTTGTTTTCTAGTTAAAAGGAGGGTTTCAAGGTGTATCACACTCGAAGGTCTGACTCTGCAAATTGTTGTGAGATTCTATTATTTTGAGTCACAATTCATGAATATCAAGTGGTTTTGGGTGTTTTTCAAGTGTTAAAAGGGTAGTTCCTTTGGAAATCAAGGCTAATTAAGTAGCCTAAAAGCTAGGCAGTCTATTGAATCTTGATGTTGGGTCAAAGGAACCCTATGGTATCTTTTTGTAGATGGATTAAGACACTATAGTGAACCTTTATGGTGTTTGATAGGCCATTGTATGACCATATCTAAAATATATCTTCATAGTTTGGCTATTGAGGGAAACAAGCCTTAAAGAGGTGAGTCAAATTGAGGGTCTTGTGTCATAAAAATGTTGTTTCCTGATTGTGATTGGTCAATTTTAAGTTGGAGAGAGTTTTTTAACCACCTTGCTTGCATCAGGTCGTATCGAAGACCAGTTAATAGATCTTTTGTTGGTGATTTGGTTTGATTTTGCAGGTTGGAAGGTGAAGAGGCGCTACTGTCAAGATGCCTTCTAAGGGAAGCATAGTTGCAAGAAGCATTGATGACTATTTAGGATAGAGAAATAGAAGCCTTGAGAAGAGAGATGGTTGTATTGAAGTCAAAGACTAGAGTGGATATGGATGAGAGTGATACTGAAGAAGAAGAGACTTCTAGTGAAGAGGAAGAGATGGATCTAGATGATATGAGAATGATGAAACTTTTAAAGGTTGTGAAGAAAGATGGACATAGAAAAATGGATGTTCCTACTTATGTGGGAAAACTAGATAGAGAAAAGGTCTTGGATTGGATAGGGGCTCTAGAGAAATATTTTGATAGTGAGGAGATTAATGAAGAGAACAAAGTGAAGAAGGAAAAGACAAATTGAAAGGACATGATTTGTTGTGGTGGAACTTTGTGCAAGATGAAAGGGAGAGAAAATGAAAGAACAAGATCACTTCTTGGGAGAGAATGAAGACAAAACTGAAAAGGTAAGTTCCTTCCTTGTGATTATAATGTTCAATTATTTAAGAGATTACAAAATATTAGGCAACGAAATAGAGATGTGCAAACATATACTAAAGAATTTTATAGGGTAAGTATAAGAACTAAGCATGAGGAGGATGAGAAAGAAAGAGTAGCTAGATATCTTAATGGCCTAAGGTATAACATACAAGATAAAATTAGTTTGTTGGCACAAAAAACTATGGAACGATGTTTTCAAATGAAAATTAGAGTAGAGGAGAAACTCAATAGGAAACAAGGGAAGGCAACAAGAGGAAGAGGAAATGAATCTAGGGGCATAGGTATGATTTCAACACCAATGAAGACCAAAAAATACCTTGAAGATGCTAATAAGAGCAAAGAACAAGCACTTGAATCAAGAGGAGGATGGGGAGGTGGAAGAACAAGCTTTAGGCAGAGGAGATATTTTAATGAGTTTTTTGGAAGATGTTATAAGTGTGGTGAGTTTGGTCACCCTTTCTTCAAGTTTCCAGAGAAAAGTGGAACTAGATCAAGTGGAGGAGAAAGGAATTATAATAGGATAGCCCAAATTGCTTATGAAGATAAAGTTCAAAGCTCAAGTTTCACTACACTTCATGCTACTATAGAAGTTGGTGGGATGTTGATGATGAGAAGACAAAACTTGAAGACATCCATGGAGAAACAACAAATTCAGAGAAGAGCCTTGTTCACGAATACTTGTAGATGCAAAAATAAGGTATGTAAAGTAATTGTGGATTCTAGATGTAGTGACAATATGGTCTCTAGTGATATGGTGGAAAAGTTGAACTTGCAAAGAGTACCTTAAAAAAAAACATATAAAGTGTCTTAGGTCAGTGAAAAACAAACCATGTTGGTGAATGAACAAGCTACTATGGAGTTTGAAATTGGTCCTTATAGAGATAAAGTTGTGTGTGACATTCTATCTATGATTTGTTGCCATGTTTTTCTTGTGAGACCCTGGCAATTTAATAGGTCTGTAGTTTATCATGGAAGACAAAACACTTATAGCATTGATAAAGATGGGAAGACATTTATTTTAACTCCATTAGTTGAAGAAGTAAGAGAGCAAGGCGAGATTATAATGATAGGGAGAAAATAATATGTAAGCAAGGAGGAGGGTGAGAGCATGAAGTTGGAAACTAAATCATAGTTTGACACTCATAGGACAATGCATAGGAAGGATAAAGGAAATGTGCAAACAAAGATGAGGTGGAATGATTTTGTGTGGAAAAGGATAGAATGTGGAATGATGTTTCAAGTTAGTATAGGTAAGATTAAGTGTGAAGTGCAAGGAAAAAGTGAAGGTATATTGATAGGGATAGTCATGTGCCCTTTCGTAATGAAACATGTAAAAAGGAAACCTGGTGATGTTGAAACATAAGTTAGTAAGATTGGTAAGGTAGGGAATAAGAAGGAAGTAGGTTGTGATGTCATTTGGATAGAGGAAAAGGTTTGTCCAGGTCTAACAAAGACCACTAAATGTATTGCTATAGGGATTTGTAATACTGACAGAGTGAAAGATGAAGATAAGTAGAGCGTTGATCATAAATTCAAGTATGAAGTGAAGAGGGAAGCATTGGAAGTTGGTAAGAGCTTGAGTATAGATGTAAGAGATGAAAAGACAATAGTATTTGATGATGGAATAGAGGGAAAACACCCCATAGAGTAAAATGAACAAATGGAGCAGAGTACAAGTGATGATAAGGGAAAGAATGCAAAAGGAAGTGAAGAACCCAAGCCAAGTGAACCTATGGAAGGCCAACATGAAGGCCATAGACAAGCAAAGACTAATGGATGAAAAATTCAAGTTACTTTCCAAGGGACTTGGAAAAGTTCTATGTTGGGGTGTATGGTGCAGGAGCACTATTAAACAATTTTTGTCAATTTAAGATGATACCAACTAGGATTTAGGATTTTGCTATGTTTTGAGTCTATGATGATAAATAAGGTTTATCTAGAAATTTTTTTATGTAATTGGGGGTCTATGAGTTACTAGGTGTCAAATTAGGGAAAAGTTGCATAAAAAGATGTAATGTTGTTAAGTTCAAAATTGTAAAAATGCAACAAATAGGAATATCAAAGGTTGGGAATTTTAAAGGGTGGTTATTGAAGTTAGGTAGTTATATATTGATTGGATAATTTTTTAAAATCCTCAAAAGGCTCAAAGTTAGGTTGTTGAAGAGTATTTTGAAAGCATTTTCATAAAATACAATGCCATTTCAATAAATTCTCTGGTTTTTAGAACTTTCTTTGCTATGTACAGCCCGCACTATCCTTGTTATGATTTGAAGTGGATTGGATTTTGTAGAGGCATGATTTAACTTTCTTTTGAATCAATTTTGAAGTCTTTTAATTAGGATTTGTTAGATATATCCTTATTTTCTTGAAGCACCATTGTACATACATAATTAAGTGTTTGATTGATGTAAATATGGATTATCAGTCATTCCACCTATTGTCCTCCCTTTTTGCTCAATGGAATGACTTATCTTATGTAGGATAGTTGTTTCAATGTGTTTGTAGGTCACGAAGCTGAGATGGTATGATTTGGTGACACCCTAGGGTTAAAAAGTGCATGTTTTTCTTATGAAAATGGTGTGTCAATGAAGGGTTTTGAAGAAACAGGAAAAGAGTTGTCTATGTGTTGGTCTTGTGAGTTTTGTAGAACATTTAGATTCTACTGGATGTAATTTTGAAGTCTAAGAATCCCGATTCATGAGAGTTCCAATAAACCCTTATGTTTTGTAGGTGAAAGGACTATTTCAAGGTGTAGCACACTCGAAGGTCTGAATCTAAAAATTGGTGTGAGATTATATTTTTTTGAGTCATAATTCATGACTATCAAGTGGTTTTGGGTGTTTTCCAAGTGTTAAAAGGGTAGTTCCTTTGGAAATTAGGGCTAATTGAATAGCCTAGAAGCTGGGTAGTCTACTAAATCTTGATGTTGGGTCAAAGAAACCCTATGGGATCTTTTGGTATGTGGTTTAGGACTCTATGGTGAACCTTTATGGTGTTTGATAGGCCACTGTATAACCATCTCTAAAAGATATCTTCATAGTTTGGCTATTGAGGGCTACAAGCCTTAAAGAGGGTGTTTGAGTCAAGTTGAGGGTCTTTTGCCATAAAAGAGTTGTTTCCTAATTGTACATTTGCTTAATTTAAAGTTGGAAAGATTATTTTAACCACCTTGCTTGCATCAAAGAAATGTTAGAAGTAATATGAAGGTTGATAAAGCTTTCAAAAGAAGAAAAACGCCTAAAATTTCTTACCTCTACATTTTCATGAGGTTTCCTCCACGAGAATACTCAGGAATAGCAAGTTTATGGAAGATTTGAGCTGAAGTTTTCCAAACCTCTTCTTCTCCATGGTGACACCAAACACAAAATAAAA
>VDFB02100573.1:0-20338 GCA_007258455.2 Sequoia sempervirens | reverse complement strand
ATATTCAAAGCACAAGCTATTCTAGTCTTTGAGTTTTCCATCTTTCAGAATATTTCTGAAGCATTGAATTCCTTTGTAAGCCCAGCTCTTAGCAGAACACCCTTGAATTAAAGCCAAGGGTTTCCCATTATGTTGTAGATTCCACCAAATAGATCTATTGATCTTAATGGTCCCATTGGCCCCTGAGGTAAAGTGGCAGTTAGTAAGCCGAGTCTTCATTATTTACCATGCCTTCCAAATAGTCCTAAAAACATTAGAACCGACACGTAATATGGTTTCCTTACTACTAAGGATATCACTGAACGACAAAGACTTCTAGGCTTTAGCATGTTTAGGAATAGCATTAGTAATGTTTTGCCTAATCAACACTTTCCAGGGCTTATCACCTTCCAAAGCACCAAGAACCCACTTTGCAGCTAGAGCAATACCCTGCAGTCTAAGATCCTTTAGCCCCAAACCTCCTTTGGCTTTCTCCATTGTGCACCACTCCCATTTCACCGAGTGTTGTTTCCTTTTGCCTTTACCATCTGACTAAAGAAATGCCCTTATCCTTTTTTGAATTTCATTAATTTGATAAGAATTGAAGAACCACACCAAAGCGAAGTAAATACTATAGGAGGACAGTATCTTCTGGAAAATTTGAATTTGCCCAACGAATGATAAAAACTGTCTACTCCATTTGGAGAGTTCCTTTCAATCTTATCTCTAATCCAATGCCATATTTCCTTGATATTAGGATCTACTGCAAATGAGATGCCAAGATATCTTACAATCTTGTGTGCGCCCCCCCCCATTGGAGACCATATTTATTGATCTAGTTAGGGGCCACCTCAGTCCAACCCAAGAGACAAGACTTAGAGGGAGCAATTTTGGCCCCTAAAGCAAGACATAACACATCTAATTTACCCAATAAATTTGATAAGTTAGTTTCCTCCAAGGATAATAAAATTGAGGTATCATCTGCAAACTGGAGGTTAAGGAGATCATTCTCATCTGACAGTCTAACTCCTCTGATTCTTGAGATGGATGAGTTTTCCCTTAGGACATAATGTAAGGCATTTGAAGCAATTACAAAGAGAGCCGGAGCAAGAGGACACCCTTGTCTTATAGATCTTTCAAGTGAAATTGACTGAGATGGTATTCTATTTACTTCAACTTGAGCAGTAGCATCACGAAAGAGGCCTCTGACCATATGACAAAATGAGTCAGGAAATCCAAAGGGCTTTAGCATTAAGAGCACAAAACCCCACTCGATTCTATTGTAGGCTTTTTCAAAGTCCAATAGCAACACTGCAACATTTTGCCCTATTAGCTTTGCCCAATTCAGAGCCTCCCAACTAGTGATCAAGTTTTCAAGAATGTATCTCCTTTTTATAAAGCCAGCCTGAGTAGAATTAATGATTGAAGGGAGAATGAGAGCCACTCTATCTGCCAGAATCTTAGCTATAATTTTGTATGAGACATTGAGCAACGTTATGGGTCTCCAATTTTTGACAAGGGTTTTGTCTCCTTCCTTAGAAATTAATTTGATCAACCCTTTGTTGATTTTACTACCTAGTGATCCCTTCTATAATGCTTCCTTGTATACAAGGAGAAGATCATCACTTACCCAATCCATAAAGAATTTATAAAACTCTGCAGGGAGGCCATCAGCTCTCAGGGATTTATTGTTTTTAAGTGAAAGGATAGCCTTTCTGATTTCTTGTATAGTGATATCTTGTATAGTGATATCCTTTCCAAGTTCTTCTGCCATCTCCGCATTAACCTTTTTGGGTATAATCTTTTCAATATACTGTCTTGCCTTGAGGTTGGCATTTGAGAAGAGATTCTTATAGAATAGGAAAAATTGAGTCCTTATTTCCTCAGGATTACTTACAGTGGCATCATTGACAGTAAGCCAATCAATTTGTTCTCTGGCCTATTTCTCTTTTATGTACTTAAAAAAGAACTTAGTACCCTTGTCACCATTCTCAAGCCAGTTCATTTTTGCTCTGACCCTTAGGCCTTTAATTCTGGCATTTTCTACCCTCCTAAGGGAGCTCTTAGCCATAATCACTCTGTTTATGAGAACTTCATCTTTAGGGTTCAATTGCAGATCTACCTCTTCCTGCAAGAGATTGTCTTGAAGGAGGGTCTCCTCCTTTCGGTAGTCCTTGGCTCTCTTCTTTCCAATGGTTTGAAACAAGGTTTTCCAACCCTCAATATTTAAATTCCACCTATCAGTATGTGTGGGATTCTGGTGCATCCATTTATTAATCTGCCTTAGACACATAATGGCATTTTTGCACTCATTGTCTTTGAGAAGAGTAGTGTTAAGACAAAAACTACCATTTCCCTTGGCAAGCTTAGGGGCACCTTGTTTAAGGCAAAATTTAGCTCTTATCGGGTGGTGACCGGAGAGGGAGAATGGGGAAACTTCAACCATGCACCCAGGACTCACCAGAGAATCTGAGAAAAAGGAGCTACTAATGTAGAATCTATCAAGTTTGCAATAGATTCTTCGGTCACCCTACTGGGAATTGCAACAGGTAAACCAAATGGCCTTAGTTTCCTTTTTTTGCCCTTCAATGGGGTCTTCTATCTTCAGTCTGGATCTCATCCTTTGCCAATAAAATCTTTCATTTCCTTTCCATTCAAATCCAGAATCTCCCCACTTATCTTCCTCCCTCTCAATAAAGTTGAAATTTCCACCAATGACCCATGGAATGTCTTGCAATGTGCCCATCCAATTCTTGAGGCGGATCCTCTCAATGTAGTCATTAGGATCATATACTGCACAAACACCAAAACAAATGTCTTCTTTCTTGATTGTTAACTAGACTGCCCGGTTGCATGGAGAGATTCCATAACTGTCAACAAAATGGGCCCACTTATTAGCCAACAAAATCAACACACCCCCTTTTCCTCTCTCATGTTTTGTTACAAATTGTGATGCCTCTTTCCATATGACCCTTAAACTGGTATCCAAGGTAAAGCCAGTGGCGTTGACCTCTTGTAACATAACAAAGTCAATATCTTTCTTCTGCATCAAGAATCTTCTTACAATATGTTTCCTATCAGGGGATTCCAGGCCCCTAACATTCCAAAAGATGTAATTTAGCTCCATTAAGGCCGCTCACTGGGTGTAGGTCCTTTATCACTCTTAAAATTGTCAAAACATTTGGGTAGTCTATTTTCAGACTCCATTCTCTTGGCATTGGGGGGAAAAATTCCACTCAACTTCTTCCTCTTGTCCTTCTGATGTTGATTTAAATCTTTATCTTGGAGGGGTTTACCAGACTCCAATCCCTTCTTCTTCCTGTATCTCCGATTTTTTTTGACATCCATGGGATTATCTTCTCCTTCAGATGTATCCTTAGTAGAAAGTAATCCATGCTCATCTGCAGATTCCATTCCTGATGATGAAGCAAACTCGTTAGAACTGACCACTCCACTTAGAGGGTTAATAGGATCCACTTCCAAATTGGGAATTAGAATTTCATCAACCTTCTGATTTCCTATCACAAAGGAAATAGTATTGAAAGAGCTAGGCTTGTCCAATTTTCCCCCATCTCGATCCGGTCGGGTAACCCCTAAACCAGAGTCAGGGCAAACAATGGGCATATCATCTTGGGTGAGGGACTGCAAAGAAGAGCAGCTGCCATTATCTGAAATTTTATTTCCATCTTCCAAGGACTGGAGAGGCAATTCATCTCTGAATGCCAGGGCTCCAAACTCTGTTTGAGATTCCACCATTTGGTTTTCTTTAAAATATTTAGAATTGAAGGTGTAAATTTCCTTACCCGGATTGGGGTTAGTACCTTGATTTTCTTTTGGTTGCCTTAGCTTCAGAAGTGCCAACTATTGAGCATTTAACTTGAAAGTATTTTTCAACTGCTCTGAATTTGTTATGGGTTCTTTATCAGTGTTTTCTATTCCACCCTTATGGGTTGCATCCTTTTCTTTTATTATGTTGTTATCTAAATCATTTAAGAGAGAGGAGAAACTTTCTTCCACTCTCGAGGCATTATTATTGCTTCTATTTGTGTCAGTATCCTGCATTCGTGGAGAGTTATTCTTTTTATTAGTGCTGGCTTTAGAATTAGCAAGGGCATATTTCTCATCGAGCTGTTGCAGGGTAGGGCCACAACCCTTAGCATCAATCTTGTTACTTACATCTCTATCGGTCCGCTCATCAAAACCGGAGGGCTGCACTTTATTTCTATTGCCTCCACCCAGGGTGGTCTTATTATTGGTTCTATTTTTAATTAAAGGGCAATTGCTTTGGATATGGCCCTTGCGTCTGCAAAGACAGCAGGTGTTCAACATGCCCAGTAATTCAATTTCACATTTGACATTTCCAGATTTTAATTTTATCTTCAACACCTTTGGTAAATCCATACTTGACAGTAATGAAACCAAAACCCGAGCATTGGAATAGGGGAGCGGGGATTTGGTATTGTCCACTTTCAAAATAGAACCATAAGGCTCGAGCAAGAGCGGGACGAATTTCCAGAGGTGGGGCGGAACCCGTTTTATAATTATCCATCGAGGGCTCAAGAGGGCCGACACCTCATCCTCCATAGCCTTCAGGTTCCATGCTAGAGCATGGAAGACCACATTGCCAACATTCCAGAATTGCTTAGTAGTTACTTCTAATTGGGATTTTTGGTTATTGAAAAATATAACATATAACCCTTTCTGAATCATACAACAATAATAAAATTGTAGCCCCAATTTTCTTTCCCAAACATTATTAAACCATTCTTCCATGTATTTTCTAGCCGGAACCCTATTAGGGTCAACGGTCGCAAAAAAAATTTGTCATTTTAATCAATCTAGCATCTTCCTTTTCAATAGCCTCATTTAGGGTTTTGTTTGGAACAAGAACAACTTTCAATGGAGAAGCCAAGACATGCTTACCTTGTCCTTTTTCTCCATTGCACTGCTCGTTGGCAATTTCTCCAATGTCGAACTTGGCACCCTGCGGCAATTGCTTTCTTTCTCTAGCGACCATGTCCTGGAACATTTTAGGAACCTCCACATTCTGTAATGTCCCCTTTTGTAGCGACCTCATCAAATGCTATTCCTAAGAGCTAAAGGGACAACAAGGGAGTTGTTTACTTAATTATTTATTATTGCCTTAATTTTCAAGTTAATTTAAAAAGGTGATACTAAATAATTAATAAAACATAATCATAATGTGACATAGATGAAATATTTAAATTATGACTTTATAAAGTCACCTTATAATGTTGAGGGGAAAATTAAGTGAGATCTATAAAGAAATTAGAAGCTCATTTTCAAATTACTTTGGAAGACATTTTTTCTCATGGCAGAATGAACCAGTCCTTCTGGTTTTTGAAAAACCCTACATCTCCCATTTCGGCTGTGGAATAGCAGCCCTAGTTGGGACGGAAAGTGAAGGATCATTTTAACAATTGCTAAGCGATATCATTGGAGGCGTGAATATTTGGAGCTCTTTTACTAGTCGACTCCTGTACACATTCGAGTCATCTAATCTGGAACAACTTATCATTAGCTTCAGCGTGCATTCCCATTGGGTGAATATGTGAAAGTTTCCCTTCAGGTCGTGAGAGTCTGAGTAACTGAAACGATTCAGCCTGGGTTGTGTTGATGTGGTTTTTGAGACCGCCCCAACACAGAATAAAGTCTCCCAACGGACGCTCTATCCTCTCTTGAACAAAGTATTCAGCATGCTAAGATTGCGAGTAAGATCATGCTTTCAACTCCAAGGTTCCTTGAGTGCGAATAGGCTCTTTGGCTTGATGTGATATTGCTGGTATGTCAAGGGGACTTACACAATTGTTCGACGGCTAACAACAAACAGTAGACTAAGGGCTTTCGTGTGATTCAAATGATTTGGCAAGTGAGCGCAAGTTTCCTAATTCTAACCGGAATGAACTGAATTTAAAAGGGTGTAGGGATAAGGGTGTTCTACTCTAGGGTGTGGGACATGGCGATCAATTCTCACAAGCTTCAACCAAGCTCGCGTTTTGCCTCACGTGGGCGGCTTAAAGCGGAACTGGTGCAATCTTCAAAGGAGTGACTTAGGATGTTGGATCACGCGATTCAGCATGAAGACACCATCACAACGACGCATGCCAACATATAAACCGTAATCGAGTTAAGTTTACAAAGTTCCAGTTGATACGCAAGGCGAACCCACCGTCAGCGAGCCCGCTAGTGGTATGGACGAAGCGAAGTCTTGTTTAAATCGAGCACCACATTCCACGATTGCTAAGTACTTGCATGAAATGAAATCTACTTTACTTTAAGCTACTTCAAGATGCTACGTGAATTGGAAGGACGAAGAAGCCTCAACAACTATTCACAACAAAGAAGAATTCACCATCAATGAAAATTCTTTTATTATGAAAGCATACATGACAACTTCTTACAAAGTATCCAAAGGGAAGACTTTCCTTCCTTTTCAATCTACACTACTTTACTTTCTACTCTATCAACTCCTCTCTACTCCTCTAAGCTCTGCTTCTAATCTAATGTCTAATCTCCAAATGAATTACAAATGAGGGGGACTCCCCCTTTATATAGCTAGCCAAGTCCCAAAAGACGGCTAGGGTTACAATCAATAGAGTGGCTAGAATCGTGCCACCTCAGCCCTAAACAAGATTTGCCCTAAAAACCGCCACAAAGGAGAGTGGGGTAATAAATGCACCATAATGTCCACCATCATCCTTCTAGAAGATTCCGTTTGTAGATGCGTTCGCACTGTTCTTGATCTTCTTCTCGACTTTTGTTCTTTAACTTCTTTGTCATTTGAGCTAACACTTAGCCAATTTCTTGCAACTTTTTCTTCCTTCGAGATTGAAACTTGTAACTTTATCTTCCTTCGAAGGTTGTGATATCATCGTGCTTCACCACTTCCAGACATCGTGCTTGGCCTCGACGTTCCTCCTACAAAACAAGCAAGGAGAAGAGCATCAGAACATTTCATAATATAAATTCAACTTACTTACCAGGATTCTCACGCTCTAATCATCAAGGGCTCATCGTTTGTCCTTAGAAAATTTTCAAATTTCCCTTAGGAAATTCATCAACCTGGTGCCCATTTAAAATCTTCATCCCAGAATCCTTGACAAGCTGTGGAAGACCTTAAAATCCCCTCCTCATTGATAATCTTCAATACCCAGAAGAAAATTTCCTTCAGAACGCGTCGAACTCATGGGTGCCCAACGAACGGGTTCATTTAATTTTCTGGAATTTTGAACCTTGGAAAAATAATTTTCAACAATTTATTTCATTTCTTCATATCCTCTGAGAATTTTGTTGCTCTGACTTGAAAATTTTCGTTGACCCTGTGAAGCTGGCATTCACCGACTTCATCTGTGGCAACTCTGCTCATGTTTCAGGAAAATTCCATCACCTCTCTAGACTTGGGCATTTTTCTAAGGGAGAAAATATTTTGTGCCTTAGAAATTTTTTGAATCACTTCGAAAATCTTGCCTTAGAAAATTTTATATCCAACTCGATCAACTTTGCCTGTGAAAATATCAACCTCACTTAGAAATTTTTTTTATGAAGGCGCCTAGCACATTTTATTTTCTAACACCACCTTGCATTTTACTTCACATTTGGAAAAATATTTATTTGAAGTCCCAACGCCTTAGAAGAAATCCTCATGACGTCATCTTATATTCCACCTTAGGCGCATAGCACACTTTGAGAAAAAATTAAAAAAATCACGCCCAATACTCTCCTTCACCACCTTAGAAAATATTTTAACACCTTATAACTTTAGGCGCCCAACACACACGCCTAGCAATTTTCTCTAAGGCCCACCACCTTGGGCGCATTCTACACATGATGGAGGATAACGCCTAGCTTTCACCTTGGATTTACCACGCCTTAGCAAAATTCTCACCTCAATTACCACCCTTATTCACCATTTACTATCCAAACATGGGCGCATTTGAACCTATCAACTGGATGACTCTTCAACTTCGCTTTTTTGTCTTGACATGCACAAGTTTGGGCGCATTTAGGAGGGTGAGGAGGACGAGTTTGCAAGCTGGGCGCATTTTGCATGTGATGAAGGATAAAAACTTTGACTTTGTTGACTCCTTGCAACCTTGGGCGCATTTTACCCTTGCTGGTGGATGAACTCTCTCCAACGTCCTTGGGTGACTCTTCACCTCCCACTTTTTGTCTTCACATGGCCTAGTTTGGGCGCATTTTGGCCTTGGAGAAGGATAAAAATCATTGACCTTGTTGACTTTTCTTGCCTTGGGCGCATTTGGAGGGGTGAGGCGGATTTCTCATACTTAGAAAATTTTTGAATGCTGCTAGCTTGCATGTGGGCGCATTTAGCTATGTGTGCAGGATGAAATGCTTGCCTTAGAATTTTTTTATGCTTCAACTCCATCAACTTAGGCGCATTCTGAGGTAGCAAGAGGATGAATTCAGACTTAGAAAAATTTTGCCTGCCACTCCCTTGAGCTGGGCGCATTTTGGCATGAGAGCAGGATGAACTTTTCATGCCTTAGCCATTTTTCTTCATTTTCGCCAGTTCTTCCATGCCTTACTATTTATAGTAAGTCTTCTGATTTTGCGCCTCTGAATCCCGGAATGACTTGAAACTTTGCACGCTGCATCCTCGTAACCTTATCAACCTGTCGGTACTGCCATTTTTAGTCACCCTGCTATTTATAGCATGTTTCTGAAGGTGGTTTACTATAAATAGTAACCTCATGTTTCTGATAGCTCCCATGTTCGGATCGACTTGAAATTTGAATGAGGTGCTCCTCACCACGTGACCTTACTGTCGACACTGATGCATGCGCCTGATTTACTATTTTTAGCATGTTTCCAATCTGACTTACTATAAATAGTAAGTGCCCCGTTTGACTTGAAATTTTACCAGCAGATAGCCTGAAGAACGCTGATCGTGGTGGTTTACACCGAATTTTGAAGATTTTGACTTTTGATGCCTATTTTTAGGCTCTGAAGCTGGAAACCCTAATTTGCATTGCATGCGTATCAAAAGA
The DNA here is from genome assembly GCA_007258455.2 of Sequoia sempervirens. Lineage (NCBI taxonomy): Eukaryota > Viridiplantae > Streptophyta > Pinopsida > Cupressales > Cupressaceae > Sequoia > Sequoia sempervirens. The sequence goes on along the minus strand of VDFB02100573.1, from coordinate 11,330 downwards.
TCTTTGTTTGCCTTCGTTTCTGCGGCACTGCGATCGGCTTGTAATTTTGAATTGCTGGGAGGCGGCTGCCGAGACACACTTGCTAAAAATAGCAAGTTCCTTACCGAGTGAGAATCTCCGTTTGCATGTCACACCATCGCGAAGCTCTCGAAAAACCCAGAAGGAATATGCAGACATGCAAAGAAAAACTCTGTATCTGTACCCTGAAATTTGTCCTGGAAGCTGGACTGCTAAAAATAGTAAGTTATCTGTTTTCGCTCAAATTTTGCACGCGAACAGTCCGATATGCCCTGAATGCTGTGTGACTGTCGGAATCTCAAAATAGCTGACAGATTGCCTGGAATTGCACACTTACCAAAAATAGTAAGTACCTCAAAATTTGATGAAACTTGGCTGGAAACTTGCTGGATGTCTGCTGACAACAACATTAAGTTCAATTTTCAATTTTCTCACTTTACTTGACTTCAAATTGGCTGGAAAGACTCAAACCCTAATTTCAGACTTGGCCAAATTCATGTTGAAGCTTGCAGACGGGAACGTCCCCAGGAAGCAGACCATAGAAAAGAGATAGACGGAGAGAGAGAGACACAAAAACCAAAGCCAAAACGACCAGAATGGAGCAAAAATTAGGGGTCCCCATATTGAATGGGGCGATGTGTGAAAAGGTCACAACAGGTTGTTTTCGGGTCTTCATCAAGGCATCTAGGAGGAGACGTGACTCCTTTTTGACACACAAGCATTCACTATGAGACAAAACGTGGGGCATGTGAGGGTCATTTGGGCTCTTTAAGACAAGTTATGACAGAAAAAGGGAGGGACATGTATAGTTGGAATGATTGGTGATTTATCTAGCCATGGCGTGATTGCTTCAGCCAAGCCGACTCATTCTTCTTCCATTTTGGTTCTTTCCCAGGCGCTGGAGTCATTTGTAAGTGATTGCTATATTCTGAGACTCATATCAGCATTGAATAAAGTCAGTATAGTCTAGAAATCTCTGTAAACAGTCAAAGGTCATGTATGGTTGAAAATAGGAGTTGCTGTTAATTTATGACAGTCACTGTGTACCCTGAAAATGGCATAATAGATTGTTGTTTAGCAATTCTATCAGTGCTCCTTAGGGCTGTTACATCCAAGGAAGTTTATAGTGAAATGTTGAGAGTCACGTACTGTGCTGACCTGGTTGTTAAGAAAGAGGTTCTTATGCTTTATTGTTAATGAAATGCGAAGTAGTCCATCAAGTAACTAGCACCTTTCATGATCATATGCTTGAACCCTTGAATGCAAATATTTTGGTGATACCACTTCTTGTCTGATGAAACAAAGTCTTCAAATCTGCATTGAGAGCCCAGGAAATACCTTGAACTAAAAAGAGTAAATCTGTCTTGCAAACTACTGTAACACAGGCTGAGGATATTAACTCTTGCTACCTATTATTAACTTGTTCAGTGATATGGTAAGGGCTTTGAGAGCTATTAAATGTCCTGTCGTATTTACCTGTAGCTGTTGTTCATGAATTTCAGTCTGCACTTTGGTGTCTTATAACGCTGTCATAGGGTTCATCACATTAAACATGTCACTGTAATGCATTGTCAATATTACCCGGAGGTCTGGTATGGTCTTAGTTGTGTGTAATATCTTCTTCAAATGACTTTAATGAGTTTGTTAAGGTCTGACTGGAGTTTCTGGGTTAAACTTATCACTTATCAACTCTTCAAAATACTCCCAAGAGTCTTTATTTAAATCTGATATGATAGTTCTGAGGGTGCCATGCTATTTCAGTTAATGAATTCACATTATGCCACAGTTCTGAGTTTACAGGGATATGTTGCTAGTCTTCTGTTCTCATGATACAAGTATTGTTGTGCTGAGTTGACCAAATTGAGAATCTATCGAATAGAGAAACAAACGAAAAATTTTACACCTTCCATAACGGGAGTTTACACATTCTCACTAGATTTGGATGGGATATTAAGAGATCCATCAGGAGGATCCGTATCCCCTGCCATCAGTAAGAGATCACCCTTCAGAGTACTTGCATGCAGGTGACCAAGTCACCACAACTGGCACAGGGCTGGGGTCACACCCACACAAACAACTATTACGGGCTGAGATATGTTAAATGTAACCAACTGATACTGTCGTACACCAAAAAAGTGATGAGAGATCGTGGAGGAGGGCTGAGCCTCCTCCACGGCCTGCAGAAAGCCCCACCACCAAACCCTCGCACGAATGAACCCAAGTTGCAGAGCCAAAACCTTTCGGTAAATTTCTTAGCACCAATATGAATTCACAAGCTATCTTATTGAAATATACCCCTTTTTTTTTCCCAATTTTTTCACACAAACTTCACCTATTAGTGTTAGCCCAAGTAAAGATAAGCAAATTGGAAGTAACCCTTCACTTTCTGATTACCTAGATCCCGGAGTGGGCAAGGTGAGAGTCTACGATGTAAGGGGTACTGATTATAATATGAACTATGCTGGAACTACAAGAGCTATTGGCGGAAAGCAGCCATTAGAGAAAATGTAAATACTTGGCGGCAAAGCCTGCCACTTCCACTTTTTAGCGGGCTATAGGAAAGTAAATTAAAACAAATAACTTGGCGGCATAGCCAACAACTTCCACTTTTCAGCAGGCAACAAAAAGTAAAGCAAAACTCAATCACTTATCCAGCGGGAGTGTAATAATAAATACTGAAATGAGAAAGCTGATTAATACTACTATATCAGCGTTACAATATAACATTAGATTCAGTATATCATGAGAGAATCAAACAATATGAATCCCAAGTGTTAGATATCCATCTCTATGACATTACAAATGACTAGGCATCATGAAAGTATGATAAAACAATGAAATGCCAGGTCTGATATGAAGGAGCAGCAATCTGATATGTCAAAACAATGTGCACGAACACCAACCAACAACCTTCAAATGCATATATCTCTTCAAACTCACCTTCGAATCACTTTAAACTTGTTGCAAATGATGCCAAAGAGCTAGGCATCCAATATCAATTAGCAATCCACTACTTAAAGGTCTGCAAATGTCTAGCATGCAAACCAATGCACCAACAACCAAGGAAGTATGGCCCCCAAAAAGGGCGAACAGCAGCAAAAATCCAATCCTCCACCAAAAATTATGAAATCTCAGGGAAAGGGGCGCCTAGGAGAGAGGAAAGAAATGAGCCAATGCCCACAAAATTATATCAACTTCTCAGATCAACGTGAACGTAAATGTGCTTCAACCCTTAACAAACTAAGGAAACTGATAAAACACTCCTACATGATATCAAACTGATAATCTAACTCATACCCACACCAAAGTATCAAAAAACATCAAAAACCACACAAACTGAAAGCATGAAAGAAGCCATCACCAATGAAGCTCAATCTGCGATTGCAACCTTTGAATGAAGAAGCATCAACTGTTCAGCTATGAGTTATCTTGCAAACTCAAAACTGAAGAAGAACCAGGAGGTGTACCAACCTCGAAGCAAGGGTTTGAAATGATTTCAACAACACTTCGTTATGATAAAATTGGATAACCAAATGAGAGGGAGAGGGGCTATATTTATAAGCTCAATCCCAAAAATTCAAATTCTCCATTCCCTCCAAAATGGGACACCCAAAAGAGGAGAAATAAAATATTCATTAAAACCCTTTTTGACTTATCAAACTTGGCGTCCAACTTTACTTGACAATGTTAACTTTATAAAATGCAATAATCTTTCCAATTTGGATGTCCACATGAGAGGCCACAAGTTAAAAACAACTTAAGGCATAAGCCTAGGCGTGGGGGGCCAAAAAGCAACATTAGAAATAATATAACTTAAGTTATTAACTTTCTTTTTCTGAACTCCAAGAAAGTTGGAGAAGTCTCTACCAAAATTGCACTACCATATTGCCAAAAATAGTAACTGAGTGTTGAATTGTTTCCAAACCACATTGCCAAAAATAACACTTACTAAAAATAGAATATTGCTAAAAATAGTAAGTGACTCCAAACACCGTTTGAGCACATTCCCAAAAGCCATCGTAACTTACTAAAAATATGTTGTACCCAAACCATTTTTTTTGCTTCATCAAGGCATTTTTGCGTAAAATAGTTTAAACCTTGTTAAAATGATGTCAAATACAGTTTTTGGGCAATATCAAGCATAGAGTTTTGTTAGTGTCTTGTCAGTCAAAGGCAGTATCCATTGATCAGAACCTGAATTAGAAACTCAAAATGAAGCATTTCATGATGGAGGAGCGTTTCGCGACAACGATTATACTTTTGAATGGTCATTTCAGTGACTAAGATAAAGATTTCAGTGGTCAGTTTTTGAAGATTTTTCAAGGAAAAGCAGAATTGCGCCCCTGTTGTCCAGGGGCGCCCTTCTTTTTGAAGGCCTAAATTTTGTGATAAATGCTCACGATTATAGTCAATCTCTTCAGAATCAGTCTGCCTGTTCGATGAGCTATCCAGTGAAGCTATCCGAGACTCGTAACTCCGGTAATTGGCGACAGAAGTTGAAAGTTCCAGAAGTTCTAGATTGCAGAAACTTGTCTTTTTCAAGCTATTGCGTCCCTATAGCCCAAGGGCGCACTTCTTAATGGAGATTTAGATCTTGGTATTTCTGATGGTTGATACAGTCAATCTGTAATGTCCCCTTCCAGTTGACATCTCTCAGTTCATGAGATTAGCCTATTATGTGACCCTCGTAGGCTGATAGGGTGGATAGAGGGTCTTGTTGAGGCATGGCTTGGCTTCAGTTATCAGAATCATGCAGTTTGGCTTTCGTTCGGGGTCGTTTGGACATCGTTTGCTTGACTTACTATTTTTAGTAAGTGGAGACACTCAGCAGAGCACCCCTGCTATTTTTAGCAGTATGGTCTGGTCATATGCAGATTCAGTCACTTATCATCTGGCTTCAGACGGTTCGTCAATTAGACCTATTTTGATAGAGATATTAATATTTATTTGCCAAAATAAATATTAATTAAATTAAAGCTTATATTATTAAGTTATAATATAATTAAATATTATAACTTAAGTGACTTTATAGAAGGGGTTGACCATCATGAAGAAGGGGTCACTTTTCAATTATTATTTATAATTAAAAGGGCGTCCAAACTATTGAAAAATTAAAAGAGAAATTAAAAGTTTATTTAAATGATGCTTTGTTGAAGGAAGTCGACGTAAGTGAGAAATTATAAGTTTTCCTTTGAGAGGGGATTGGGCATTATGTTATGAAATCAATTTTTGCCAATTACTTCTTCAGAGAACGGAGCCAAGGGTTTCAGTTTTCCTCTGCATTGGAGAACGAGCCATCTTCAGTGTCTGCAGTTCAGAGGCTGCGAAATATCAGCTGATTTATTGCTAGTCAAAGAGATAGCTTCATCTACAAGTTATTACAGAGCTTATTCAGAAGATATATTTTCAGAGTAAAATCCAGAAATCATCTGGAGAAGAGAAAATCATTAGCGGCTGGCTTAGTGTTCATTTGGCATCCATATTCAAGCCGTACGGATCTCTTATTTGTTGCTATTGGGCCGTACCTTCAAGTACAGGGCCGTACTTTCTTCCTAGGGAAAAACGCCTCACTTCTTGGCATTGTGACTTCACCAAAGGGGGTTCCTATTCCTCTAGAATCCTCTGCCATCTTGCGACAGAGGGAGAAGATATTTTTGATTGGCTGTACATTTCAAGCTCTTTCAGGCGGCTGCAAATCAGGTTTTTAAATATCATATTTTGTGGTGTCTTCAGTTTGCATGTTAGAGATTTACCTTTGTAATCAACTGGAAAGAATAATGTCTCTATATGCTATCATTTCAGAGACTCAATTACTTCATTCTATATTTTCTGGAATTTATTTAAATTTTTAGAAGTATTTCTTTCAAAATCACATTCTTCATTATTGCATGCAAAAACCCAAAAAAATTCAAAAACACCCAAAAACAAAAAAATACATTCAGTTTTCAGAACAGTGAGAACAGGGGTTCTTACAGTGGTATCAGAGCGGTTTCCTACCAGCCTGAGGGTTTGGGATTCATATGTAGCCATAGGAGGTTGGGCCTCACAGATATTATACTCGCAGAAGAGCTTTGTTTGACAGGGCACGGGAATTGAACAGGCAGCCAGGTGCCATGGCTGACAGAACAGAGGGTCCTCGAGATCCTTGTGATGATGATGCAAAGGTCAGACAGACTCTCAGAGATTTACGGACAGGTCAGTAGCAGGTAACTGATGTATTACAGCAGTTGACCACAGTGATACAGAGGATAGGGTCACCGAGGAGACCGTCACCACATCGTGATGAGAACAGGAGTGATGCAGGTTCACGGAGGGCACCCAAGACTGTTTTACGGATGGTCGATAGGCCTACCCGCCCTACTTTTGTGAGACAGGAGCCTGATGAGGCTATTGCAGATGAGGAGCCTGAGGGAGTGTTCGCTGATACTCTTATGGCAGCGAACGATGAGTGGGAGTTACTGACCCCAAAGGTCAGAGAGAGAATTACTTTTGACAGATTTCTCACACAGAGGAGAGAGCATTATAGGAATAGACAGGATTGGAGGCCTAGACATTATAATAGTGACCTGAAGCACGCCACAAACAGACTCACTTTAGCTATGTTTGACGGTAGCAGTAAGGTCTTAGCACAGGCTTGGATCAGTAAACTGGATACCTTCCTCACATTGCGTCCCATGGCTGAGGAGGATGCTATTAGATATGCTACTTTGCATCTTGAGGGGGTAGCTTATGACTGGTGGCATCATGAGATGGTGACACTTTAGCATGATCCTATCACCACTTACCAGGAGTTTGTGGACAGATTGGTGGAACGATTTGACAAGAAGGATCCTGAGTCTTATTTCAGAGATTTGGCCTAGGTGAAATAGGTTGGTAGTTTGGAGGCCTACATAGGAGACTTCCAGCGGTTGTTCGTGATGGTTCCCAACATATCAAAGAGGCGTCTAGTTGTGCTCTTCATGGAGGGATTATTGGAACCATTGAGAGGTTGGATCAAAGCATTTGATCCTCCTTCGTTACAGGAAGCAATGAAGAAGGCACGCAGCATGGAACTTGCAGCTCCATCTAGCAAGTTCAATTCGAAAAATACTTCTTCCTTTAAGGACAACAAGGGATTCAATAAAAATAAGGAGAAATCTGATTTTTGGAATGATTCAAAGGGGAAATCAGTGGCACCCTTGGATTGTGAGACAATTAATGATATGCGCAGGAAGAAGCTTTGCTTTTATTGCAAGGGTCCCTATGACGCTAACCATGATTGTCCTTTGCGGCCTAAGGGTAAGACGAATAGAGTTATGTGGGCTTATTATGAGGAGTCGGAATCTGAGAATTCCAAACAGCAGGAGAGTTCTGAGGAGTTATAATCAGAGGCTTTAGAGCCTAAGGCGGGGGAAGAGTCAGAGCTCCAAATCCAGGAGGCACAATTGTCTAGCATTCAGCAGGAGGGATCTTTCAGACTTCGTGGAATTTTGGCTGGTCAAAAGGTTATCACCCTTTTAGACACAGGTACCACCCATAATTTCATGGATGCCAGATTCGTGGAGAAGCGTGGTCTCATAACCGAGGAGTTTGAGGGCATTCGGGTTAAGGTGGCTGATGGTTACACTCTCAGGTGTGACCATATGATTAAGGATCTTCCTTTGTGCTTGAATAATTATGAATTCAAGGCTGATTACTATGTGGTGAATATGGGAGATATTGATTTAGTTTTGGGCATGAAGTGGCTTCCTTGAGGAAGTTACACTTCGTCTCAAAGACATGTGTTGTACCCAAAACCAAAATTTTTGCTTCATCAAGGCATTTTGCATAAAAGAGTCTAAACCCTGCTAAAATAATGTTAAATACAATTTTTGGGCAATATCAAGCATGGAGTTTTTGTCAATATTTTGTTAGTCAAAGTTAGTTTTATTGATCAGAGCCTGAAGCAGAGACTCAGAATGGAGCTTTTTATGATGGAGAAGCGTCTCATGGCAGCATTTCATGTTGCACACGGTCATTTTAGTGAGCGAGATAGAGTTTTCAGTGGTTAAATTATGAAGATTTCTCAGAGAAAAGCAGAAAAGCGCAACTATAGCCTAGGGGCGCCCAACTTTTTGAAGGTCAAGATTTTGAGGAAAGTGCTCAAGCATACAGTCAAACTCTTTAGAATTGGCCTAGCTATCTGACGAGCTATCCAACAAAGCTTTCCGAGACCTGCAGTTCCGGAAAACAGCAATAGAAGTTGAAATTCTCAAAGTTCCAGATATGAGGAATTTGTCTTTTTCAGGCAAAAGCACAACTCTAGCCTGAGGGCGCCCATCTTAAAGGGGGGGTAAATTCTGGTATTTCTAGTAGAGAATACAGTCAATCTATTCTCGACTAGTCTGCTTATCCGACGAACTATCAATCGCAGTCATCCGAGTCCCAAAACTCCGGCAGCAGTTGTATGAAGATGGGCTTATAATGGAGATTTCACATTCCTGAGCATCTTTGTTGCTTTCCAGTGCAACTACAGCTCAGGGGTGCTGGTTTAAAGGACCCTTAAGATGGCAAAATTTGTAGACGAAGTCTTCTTGACATCAGTACTACTCTAGTCCAGCTCCGCAACACACCAAGTTGCTTGTCGATCCGACATTCCGGGCAATCGTGGTAGAGTTTCTACCAAACACGCAATTTCACGGGCAGACCAACATAAAATTTTCATTGTATTTCTACAGTCCAGAGGTGCCTAGCCTTTAGGCCTGTCAGATGAGGTTGTTTGCATTCGAAGTCTTCACGGCTTTTGAGCGTAATTACTTTATCTATTCAACGAGTCTAGCCGTTAGCCTTCGGGATTTGGCAGATGCTCATACGTGCGAGGTCTTTGGTGAAATGATGAAAAGTGAAGATATCCGGAAAATGGCCAAGTCTGGAGCGGATATTTTAAATAAAATACGCACTGGAGTTTTTGAGGTCTTAGAAGCAGTTTTCTTGCTTCATCACCTCCAGAGACTTCTCTTGTGGGCTCTTCTGGCTGTCCGTTGAAACAAACGTGGCTCGAATCGGGTCATCCTAGCTCCAGATATCAGAAGTCGAAGTAGGGTACTTGGATGAAAGTTCAATTTTCGTCAAAATGACATCAGTGCAACTAAGAGCCAAGGGCGCTTTTACTTTTGAGGCCCTTAACACAATTTTCAGATGTTGTGCATATATCCGTTGGATGCAGAATGTCTCCAGGCATGCAGTGAGCTTCTTTTCCTGTTAGCAGGGTTCACCGTTCCCCATCAGCAGCCGTTTGAATTGTCAGATGGCAGTTTAGGAAAATGGTTGTCTGAAACCCGTAAAGCAATTTAATCAGGGGCGCCTAAATTTTCAGGGTGTTAAACGATGGATTTTGCAGTAGTGTCTCCCAGCAGACATTTCTACCTTGTTTAGTGGGCTTTCCGTTGAATATCTCAGTTCAGTCTCAGCATTACCCAGTCATCCGGAAGTCGGTGTTGAAGTTGGCCAATCGTGACTTTGTCGTCAGCTATAAAGTAGGAAGTTAATAGAAAGTGGAATATCTTGAGCAAGTGGACACCTATGAGCCCAAAAGATGACTTTTCGGAATCGGTGAAGTTTAAACGGTGAATCTCAAAGCTTCATTCGAATTGTCAATTGAAGATTAAAATATTTAATATTTATTTTGCATTAAGTGGCAATTTTCTATTTTTGGCGCCCTTGCATGATAATGAATATTTTATTATTATTTATTTTTGAACTCTGAGTCAGTGGCAGTTCAACTGAAAGGCAACCAATCAGAGGTCTCCTATTTTTGTCAAGGTTTTGAATTCTTGCAGTTCTCAAATTGACGCGAATTTCCTCTTATTTAAAGTATGGCGCCTTCATTTATTATTCACAAAGCTTTCAAAAGAAATTCGTATTTCTCAAGAGAAAATTCAATCTTAAGAGAAATTCGTATTTTTCAAAATAAATTCATATCTTCCAAAGGAAATCGAATTTTATCAAGTTTCAAAGGCATATTTCTTCAAGGCGAATTTTATCAAGGGAAATTCGTATTTCTTCAAGATAAATTCGTGGTTTTGTCAAGAAATAGAGGCGCGCATCTTCAAGGGAATTCATTCATTCAAAGGAATTCGCAAATTCATAACTTCAAAAGAAATCTGCAATCCTTCAGTAATCAAAGGGCGAATTCTTAAACTTCATAGGAATTCATATTTTCTCAAGGCAAAAGCAAATTTGTGGTTTTCAGAGCAAAGGCGCAAATTTCAAGGAAAATTCGTGGTTTTCAAGCAAAGGCGAATTCTTCCAATTCAAAGGCGAATTCCTCATCTACAATCAAAGGCGATTTTATCTAACATATCTTTTTGTAGATCAAAGTTCACAAGTATTAGCAATTTGAAGAAATCTAGGGCGATTTTCATAGAAAAAGAACATCATAAAAACGTCTTTTTCATCCTTCAATCTCAGATTTCTCTCAGATTCCAGTTCGCATGTTCCTGAAATTGGTAAAATTGACAAGTTTCAGTATTTGGATCATTCTCATATAATTTCCTCGAGTTAAAATTGTGCGTTTGATTTTTCACAAATTTTTAACTTCAGAACATTCGTTCTTGAGTTACTAATTTTCTCAACTGAAAATTCTTTGCATAATCGAGTAGAAGTCATATTTTCGCATATCTGATATTCTGGGTTGTCTTAGAATCCTTTTTTGGACAAAACCCATATCTCGGATTTTTCGCTGAAAATAATTCTTCGAAAGGCTATTTTTAACTCTCGCAGGCTATTTTTAGCTTCCAGAAATCTTGTCAGAACATAGTCAAGTTCACAGTCAACAGACGAGTTTTCTAAAATGCAGTTCACTTAGCTCGAATATAGGACCAAAACAGTCCTTACTCATGATTTCCTCAGGTTGGTTGAGACAGATCTTCACAAAGTGTTGCCAGAAGCAGTTCTAGATCCTGTCAAGATCAGAAGTTCAATTATTCAAAATATTGAGCAATCTGGCTTATTAGAGGCCGCTTCCATACCTATCTCCGTTCATTGTATTGAATTCGTGATGGCTTGTATTAAGCATTACAATTCTACTACTCGTGAGATAGTGTCAGTTGACGAACGAGTCATTTGCAGTCTCAAACCTTTGGACATTGAAAGGAGTTTTGGCATTCCTCAACATCCTAACAGTTTGGTTATTTCTATGGAGCAGTGTGAGCAGGCATTTGATGCTGATGTGGACAAGTGTCAGAAGAAGATGGCAAAAAGATGGTTAAAACAAGCAAAGAACAGATTGCCAAACAATGTGGGTCGTGGTGAATACAAGGATGAGTATGCGATTCTAATCACACTCCTGAATC